>VURO01005387.1:7452-33574 GCA_015108175.1 Pelvicachromis taeniatus | reverse complement strand
AATTATGTGTTTTTTTTTTTTTCTTACTTGCCCTTTTTCAATAGGTTACCGTTTGACACACATTAACATGGATGAATTCATTTTTTAAGCCACTTAGAGGCTGTAATAGTAGACAGGGTATAAACAGACATGCATGAAAATGTATGCCATGCAGTGGTGACAGTACAGGTCAGAGGAAATCTCTGGAAACACTTTACCCCCAAAGTTTCAAAGGTTTCAAGACGTTTTGTGCTTGGTCTCCTAAACAAATGTGTTTTTATCCATCCAATTAGATAATAAACTGACTTTGGACTGGGTATTATATTGAATGGAGATGGCAAAGTTCCCCCTTCTTCAAAATAGCTCATCCACAATTTTGTCCGTGCAAATTTCCACTCTATATCTGCGTGATCCTGAAAAGAAACACAAACAATTTATACAAAAGAGCACGAGGCAAATTATTTGGCAACTCTAATGGAAAATAAATGTGTAATCTATGTTGCTACTTACAGCAATGTGCTGGTATGAGTTGTTCATCATTGCAATTAGCATATTTAGAAGCACTACCAGGGAGATGATATTATAGGTGCCAAACATGGTGGAGCCCACGAACTCTGTGAATGTATGGTTCGGCTTCACGTTCGTCACGTGGAGGTTAATGAGGCCAAAGATAGACCAAAATAATGACTGCAATGTTTCAAACAGCCTAAAAAGAAAACAACCATGCATCACAGTATGCACTGTTGGAAAAACAAACACATTAATCAAGTCAGATTTTCAGGCGTAATTTATGTAAGAATTTCAACTTGCGTGGAGAAAGCGTTGTTTTGATGGCTACAGCGGATGCCCTTGCAAGTTTGGTTATTTGTTTCATTAATTGTTTCGGTATTTGTTTCATAGTAAAAATAGAGCTGGTTGAGGCCATTGGCAAATGCTAGCAGCACTAGACAGTAGATGAAGAGGAATTTAAGGATGTCCAGAAGCATGCGACCCAATGAAATCTGTAAAGGCCCCAAATGGGAGTTGGCAGTGAAAAGACTAATGAGACGCAAGGAGCTGAAAATATTGGCGATGGAAAACAATGCCTCAGCCACCAACGTTGGGTGCCACGTTTCCCAGGTGTCTCTCAACTGGCACTTTGCACTGTACTGTTGAAAGAAAAGAAAAGAAAAAAAAATAGTCAAAAATTTTCAGAACTCATGATATAAACTGATATAAAGCCTTTAAAATAAGTTACCTTTATATAGGCAACAATCTTCAGTGAAATTGTTGCAAGATACAAAGAGTTCATTATGAAATCCATCAGGTTCCACCAGTCATCCATGTAGTCTTCAAAACCACTATCCCACATCTGTTTGATCTCAGCCCATAACAAGCCTTCAAGAAATGAAAATAAGATGTGTCATTGTTGTATTTTTGCTCAGGTATTTGTCCAGAGGGAAAGACGTGAGAGACACAATGAGTGAAATCATTGTGACAAACCTCCGTTTAGACTACAGTGTTCACATATATAGGAGTGCAGGCTACAAAAGAGTCTGCAATGTGTGTGTATTATTACCAAGCACCCAGGGCAGGATTATCCATTCCACAGTGGTGGGTGGTGGGCCCTGACGGTGTTCCAACCGATCATCACTCTGTAGATGCTGCGAGGCCAAGAAGAGCAGGAAGAGGAAGGTCAGGTAGGAAGCAGTGTGACAGATGAACTTGATGAAAGGCTTACGGATGAATAAGCCATAGCGGCTCTTTGGAGCGATCAGGTAGAAGATGGATAACAGTGGAAACATGAGGCCAATGAAGATACAAGTGATGAGCTTTACTGCCCAGTGACGCCTCCTCCAGCCTGGGAATTCATCATACCAGCGAGACGCCAGCAGCTGCTGGCAGTTGGGCTGAGCAACAAACTAGGAGACAAAGAGAGAGACAAAAAAAAGATTAAAGATGTTTACATGAAATTAATTCTTTTTTTTATTTACCTGTCTCTCATGTCCAACCAAAAACTGATTAATCAGAGCAAAGGTAATTAATGGTGACATGACACGGACAGCACCACGTACTATCGTCGTAATCCTAAGAATTTTTGTGTGAAAGTCTCTTCTTTCATTAATAGATGTTGTAAATTAATTAAAATTTTAACAAAACTAACAAAATAAAGTCTAATTTATACTCTGCGCTATTTTTTTTTTTACATAAAAGATCAACGACTAGAAACATTAATTCAAGACAAGAGTTTCAAAAAGGTATTTCTCAAGTAATGTTCAAAGCTCTGTTAAGAAGCGATTGCCAAATCTTTTCCCCATGCACATTTTCTCTGCTCTATGAGATTTGATATAAAAGTCTGTTGGACATCTGCAGATGGTGATGGAATTTAATTTCAGCGTAACCAAGTTATGGCTAAATGGATCCCAATTATGGTACTAAAAAGCATTTTGTGGTGGGTGATGAGGTCATCTATCAGTGCAGAATCTGCCTTTTTTTGTAAGTTTCCTACAGTAACGGTCCTGGCCAGATTTGAACTTGACATAAAATGACTGGAGGCAAACAGTGGCATCTGGATAGAACAGATTTTTGTATTAGGACATTTTTGAAGGTGAAAATGACCCTATACAGATGTCACACGAGACTCCTACATCAATTAGTGTTCTTACTGCTGATTCACAATATATTGCAAATGACATCATACATAACATTAAAAAAATGAATAGAGTGAATATCAATCTTTTATTTTAAACCCGTTATAGTCCCACATGTGGGGAATTTGTAGGACTCTGCATTTTTACCCATTCACTCAGTGAGGCAGTAGGCAGCTACCAATCCAGCGCCCGGGTAACAGTGTGCAGAGACAGTGCAGACCTTGCTCAAGGGTACCTCAGGGTAGCTGTTCGGAGGATTCAAACCTCCGCCCTTCTGATCATGGGGCGACCACTCTACCTACTGCCCTAATTATCTAAAATTTCACAGATAACACTACCACTATTTTTAGTACTTGCCATCGTGAGTGTCCAAAAATAAAAATCAGTTAAATACAAGACTATATTTTGTACTTTTTAAACACTTGTTATGTTGTTCAAGTCTGGATTTGGAGTTTGAGCTCAGTTTCAGAGGAAAATGTGCAAAAGCAGAACGAGCGCAGTAAGTAGCAAGAAAAGAAACCTCCACAGAATGCATGAAAGAAGACTTTTATGATACTAATATTGCTGACATCAAACAAGTTCTGGTTTTATAGTACAATTAATATTAAAAAAAAAATGAAAGACATTTTTTTATATCCTTGACTTTCTAAAGGACTTTGTAATTGTAAATTTTAAATTGTTATTGATACTTTTAACTCCTAGTCTTAACGTGTATATTAATTTTCTTACTCTTATATTTATTGTTTGTTTGGAGCCTCGTGGTCTCGTCTACTGTACTGTATATAGCGGAGATGATAATAACGTTGACTTATATGGATTTGTGTCTGCCTTTTTAATCTAAATTATTAGTAGAATTATTATTATTGTTATTATTAAACAATGATATTCCACACTCGTAAGCCACTCTATTAGGTACACGTGTACAACATGTTACAACAAAGATTTCTAATGATGGCAAACATGGCAACAACTCAGTGTATGTAGGCATGTAGACATAGCCAAAACAGCCGACTGACATTCAAAATGAGCACCAGGATTGGAAAGAGAGATGATTTAAGTGACTTTGAATGTTACATGGTTGTTGGTCTGAGAAAACTCCTGGTCTACTGGGATTTTCCCACGCAGCCACTTCTACTGTGTACAGAAAATGATGCAAAAAAGCAAACTATCCAGAGAAGCAATTTTCTGATAAAGTTGCCAGTGGAGAATGGCCAGACGGCTTTGAATTGATAGACTAGACATGGTAGGGTCAGAATTTGGCATAAGCATCATGAAAGCACAGTTTTTCAACAGACCAGGATGGTGATGGCGTTGCATGCTCTGGCATTTAAACACCAAAGTGTACTTCAGTGTTGTTGACCATGTTCATTCCTTTGTGACCACAGTGTACCCATTTTTTGATGATTCCTTCCAACAGGATAACTGTGCATGTCATAAAGTTAGAATCAAGTCACCAGAATATTGGAAAAATGTTACCTTGTCTCATGAATCTTGATTTCTGCTGTGACGTTTGGTTGGTAGGTTCAGAATTAAGCATGAACAACATGAAAAAAAAAGATTCAGTTTAAAAAAAAGAATTATATATATTATATATCGAGAGATATATCGAGAGAGATATTACATAAACAAGCAACAGTGGGAGGGAAAATCTACCTTTGAACACAACCAGGCTCCAGAAGGAGCTGCCATAGTTGGGGGCAATGGGAACTGCTTTTTTATCATTGGTTCAGTTTGCTGGTGGCAGTGTAAGGCCCACACTTTGAGCATTGATTTTTAAATATAATGCTCATGTTGTTTTTAAATGTGCTGATGTAGATTTCTAATATGGACCCTTTATCTGTGTTACCGAGGATCAAAATAGATAAACAAATAATCACGTAAGCTGAAAACCAAATTTAAGAATTTTTTTTTTTTTTATAAAGAAGAATGATATTTTTGTTTTACCAAGATCATTTTTCTCGCTTCAGTCTCACTGGAGTTCATTTAGGCCAAATGATTAGATAAACAAAATTAGTAGGAAGGCCTGTCTAAAACCTTTTCCATGGAGACAAATTGCAGCACATAGAACTGCTGGCAGTCATACTGATCTTCCTTATTCATGTCACCAACTGTGTCATCAAAATACACTGCTGACTCTTAAAGCCTCAATTCTAAGACTGCATGGGTGGTATGAGCCATTAACTCTGCAAATACTATACAACTGCTGTACACAAACAAGACCCAAAAGCTCCACACGACCTCTTTAATGAGTGGAATAAATGAAAGACACCCGCTGAGTGCAGGCAATGTGTACTTTATATTCCAGTCTGTTATCCAGGAAACACCAAAACAAACAAAGCGATCCTGAATTTGTAACAGTGTAAGTCGAGTTACACCATATACCAGACAGAGCTGCATGTGAAAACATGAATGCCAGGTGGGTTGAACATTAACTGGCGTTTACTCTCACAGCTCCCTGGTGTGATGGACCAATGTGACAATAGCACTGGTCACTGTCAGGTGAATTCACAGGGAGCGGGTGGGGTCAGGTGACATGCCTCTGCATTTATACATGCTATACAGAGACACCACCCTCACCAAAACAAAACAAGGTCTGAGGGTGACTTGATTCTCCCAGCTGTCCGCCATTCAGGTGTGAAAAAAAGTTAAATGTGGTGACCTGACACCAAAAGCACCACTTTTATAGACTGCTCTGTGTTAGGTTGATATTCATGCAATGTACTGTTATACTCCAATAGAAATTAAATATAAATATAATTATGAATGACACAGATCTTTGTGTAAATGCCACAGTGTGTAATTATTAGTAGGTTTGCTTTAATTTGCAGCAAATAATACAAATCTTGCATGGCATGTAGATGATAAATATCCTAACAATATGTTGAAAGACACTAAAAGGTCCCCACCCAGTTTAAAATATTATGAGTTTGTATTTCAGGGAAATGGCCATTACTTCTCCCATCATTATCCTCAATTATCCAATTATCGTGGGATTCTCTAAGAGGGCTACTGTAATGCACCGCTAAGAGCGAGCCTGGCAATTACATATTGCTCTAAACTCCCAAAAGACATCTCCACCCAGGCCATTTACAGCTCATCTTGGCGCATTTCTTGTCATCTTCAAATAGGGCGATTCTTATTTCTTGTTGCTTGTCTGCATGTGTGTTGTGTGTAGACAAATCCCTGTATTCGTGTCTTTTTCACCTTGAATGTAGCCAGAAAACAACTTTTTGTTCCACTACGGCAAAGACCACATTCAAATCAAATAAAAGCTCACCTCTTTCTGGGAATATTTGATTGCCAGTTTCAGTCGGGCCAGCTCATTAGTGTTCTCATCCAGCAACGGGTTGATGTCATCACGGTAGTTGAGGATAACTTCCAGCTCTCTGGAACTACGGGTCTGGTCCAAGAGGTCCTTTGCAAATTGTTTACATGTACTGGACAGCTCTTCATACTCTGATTTAAATTCATTCTCCACTGTACTGAGCTCCTTCAGCTCCCAGCTAAGCTGAAATGCCGTGAGGAAAGGATCCTCGCTTGAGAGGGCAATGAGCGACGGGCTGGCAAGGGCCTTGTAGATGTTTAGACGAGAACGTGAGTGACGCAGGACATCCACGTCTGAACTGGACACACACTCCATACAGTTGCAACGTATAGCGTGTGGCTGGGGTATAGAAACCCCTCGCTGCAAGAGCAGTTTGATGATCTCATAGTTATTAGTTTGAGCTGCGAGGATGATTGGAGTAATGTCTGGGGTGAAGTCTGAAAACTGTTTGTCCAGCAGAGCCGATGGAACCTTTTGAAGAAACCAACAGAGCAACACACAAATGAAAAGACATAAAATAACGCATTTACAGTAAACATTTTTACAAAAGTACAATGCTTTTAAACCTCTCATAGGAACTGAAACAACTCTTTGACTGGATCTAATTTCATTTGTCTTCAGTCTCTGAACCATCTTGTCTAACAGCAAGCACACAACTAATGGCTTGTGGTTCAGCTGGCCTCAAAGTGTCTTCCTGGTTGGAAGCAACACCCTGTTTTTTTTCCCCACTTTCTTCACAAAATACATCGAGAGAAGCAAGCTGTACCGAAAGACCTAATTTGCAAAGATGTCAAGAAGCTGAACACAAGCGGGACCTTTCGCAAAGCGCCTGATAAACAGACTGTGGAGAATGGCTAATTTGTTGTAAAAGCTGCAGCAGAAAGATCCACAGAAGCAGGGGCTCCGTAACTTATGAGAGAAGATAACAGCTTTATTCCCTAAGTCAGTCGTGGCTAGAATACAAGAGCAAAGAACACACTTATTTTCATCTCATGATTTTTTTTCCACTGCTACTACTTAAACATATCAGGAGTTTATACCATATACAAATATATAACAATATATTTCTGTATACAAATATAACTGTATAATAATAATTAGTAACTTGTAGTAAGACACTTCTTCATGAGGCTCAGATTTTCTCAATGCCAAGCTGAACAAATAAATGAATACCCCCCAAAAAATCAATATGCTGAAAGGTCAGCAATAACTGCAAATCAGTTGTCATTGATTATGGATGGTACCTGCTTTTCCCCACGTGGCTTCTTGTGGTTGAGCAGGAGCTCAACGGCCCCCACTACCTCTTTACGGATGGCATGGAGCAGGGCATCACCCACGTGTACATTATAACTGAGCAGCAGCTCAATGATCTCCAGGTTCTCGTTTTCAATAGCAATGAGCAGAGCTGTGCGTCCCAGGGGGTCAACGCAGTTGATGTTGATCCTAAAGTAGATCTCAGCCTCCTCCAGAGCTTGCTTCACGCTGGCGTAGTCCCCCTTCTCTACAGCCCCCAGGTAGGCCCGCTCCAGAGCAGAGAGCTCCGATTCTGCCCGCACGATCCGCAGAGGGATGCGGTCCCTGTACGTGGAGCTGTCAGCTTTCTTATAGTACAGCTGTGACATTGCTGCCCAAGCTCAGTCTTCACGGAGAATTGCTGAAAAATAAAGACAAAAAAAAAAAAAAAAAAAAAAAAAAAACAAAAAATTGCAAAAAAAAAAAAAAAAAAAAAAAAAAAAAAAAAATACCAAGTCAAATGTCAACTAGTGACAAAGACTGACTGCGTTATACTTTCATACACGAAAAAGACACATTTCTGCTCACATGACACATTTTGAGATGCCAGTGCTTGACCAAAAACGTATTTTTGCGTTTAAAACATCGTAAAATATATAATTAATCGCCCATACCAAATACAACGAAATAACAATAACATATCATTGTTAACTGAAGGATGATCAAAAGTTGTTTTTCACTGAAAAAAAAAATGCATGAAAACAAGCGACTAAAATCCTTTAGTTTTCGTTTAAAGTACAATATTCCTTGTTTACTTGTGGTTTTCAATAATAAACGAAAGCATATAAACTTTACCGTCCTCCTGATGCTTTCCAGTTGTAAATCACATGAATCAGTCGAAGAAGCTCCGCGCACAGCTGCTGTCAGAAAGGGAAGCTGCGTGCTCTGATTTTTTTTTCTTCCTTCCTTTCTCTGAAGTCTCCACCAAAGAGTCTGCAAGTTAATGGCATGTCAGGTCCCCTGACCACCCCTTTCCTTCAGTTTACCGCAACTTTCTCTGTAAAATACACGCATAAAAACAGCATGTGACGTTTATCCATGCGTAATTTCGATACACCGTCACTTTGGTTGTAGGTTTACGGAAATTAACACTGGTGTAACAGGTGTAACGCTAAATAAACGAGGGAACAAAACGAGGAATAACGGTGCCTAGAAAACAAAAACCATTTGTCCCCTAAAGGCGGGATTAAAAATCATTCTACATAAAGTAAAATAATAAAAAAATTTGGTTAAAACGTGTTCATGTCTCCTTAATTCTTGGACAAATCATTAGATACGCATTGCTAATACTCGTTTGGTATTGATAATACTCGTTTTGTCTTCAGAATTGCCTTCCGCAGAGATTTTGTTTATAGTAACGGGAATTGGTTGTCATGTGCAAGAAACCAGTTTTAGATGAATAGAGTTTTGTGACTCGGCGCCTTCTCCTGCTGGAATTAATAATCTTCAGAATATGAATGAACAGTGGTCATAAGTGGATGGACATGGAAAGCAACGACACTAAAGTGGGCTGTGGTTTTTAAATACTGACAACCCCCCACACCACTACACCGCCATCACTACCCTGAACTGTTGATAAAAGGCGCAATGGATCCATCCTTTCATATTGCTTATGCCAAATTCTGACGCTACCGTGTGGTATTGTTGGAGAAATCAAAAGTCATCAAACCACACAATATTCTTAGAGGTTGGTGAAAACGATAGCCTCAATTTCCTGCTCTTAGCAGACTTAAGTGACACCCACTGTGGTTTTCTGCTGCTGTAACCCATCTGCTAGCAATGTTTCCTGGAAACCACAAGGAATAGATAGGCATCACCGCTGAGCAGATACCAAAGATCTGTGATTTCCCTGGAATTACCAACTCGTGCAAAATTGACCCTTTAGTAACATCACACATTTGCTTTGAAAAGCAGAGATTTGGATCTGTGCAACACTCTAGCATCCTACTTTCCTCTTTGTAGTCTCAAGGGTTTTGCAGAGATCCTGCAACCCCACACTACTTTAAGATTGAATTTTTTCTATTGCAAAGTTTTGGGTTGTTTAATAAATGTTCACAAGAATCTACTTTACCAGGCAGCTTGCTGTTCAAGAGATCTTGTGGATTCTCTTTATCCCTCATATATTTTCCACTAGGTTCTTCTGTTTGAGTTACATGAACAACAGCCAAGTGATGTAAGATGGTTAATGTGAGTCTTTAGCTGGCTAATGCAAACACAGAAGGAGCTAAAAATATTTTTTCCAAACCACCTTTTCTTCTACCGTTGAAGAAAAACTGAGCATACGGCATGTCGGTGCTTCCTCCTTTTGAAATACAGCTATGTGGAATGACTTTGTATGTGTGACAAAATGTTTACTATTGTCAATAGTAATGATGTAACTGAAAAAAGTATTTTGTGTGGTGGATACTTGAAAATTAATTTCTCAGTTCTTTTCAGCCTTTTGGTTTTGCTCCGATGGCAACTGCTGACTTTAATCAGTTGCAGGCATTGTGAGAGGACAGTCTTCAGATGAAGGACTTCATCAAGTGATAGTCTGAATTATGCACTCATATTTAATATTTCCTCCTTTTCTTTGTAGTTGTTGCAACTTGCATGTGTTGCAGTCTTGTGTGATTTTAGCAGGCACTGTGTGTGTGTGAGAGAACTGATCTGACAAATTCCCCCTGCTTTGGAATATCTCACTTACAGGACTTGTGATCATTGTTTTTGTTAGAACTCCAGCTGTTATTACATTGCACCTGCAAGACATCTGCTGTTTTGTGCATTTACTAATGCAATTATAACAGTGCAAAGAAAGATTTATTACGAAAACTTGCTCTCGAGTAATACAGATTGTGACTGTGGCTGATAGCCAGCTTGCATCCATGTATCCACTCTTTCTTTATATTGCAGCCCTGTATCTCCTACAAGCAAACTAATGTAAGACAAACTGAGACAGAGGAAGGGTGGAATAGTGGTTTGCACTGTAGCGTCACAGCAAGAAGGTTCTGAGTTTGAATCTACTATGCTGACTGTGGTCTTGTTGAGTGGTGTTTGTCTATATGGGTTCCTTCTGTGTAATCTGGCTTTCTCCCACAGTCCAAAGACATGCTTGTTAGGTTCACTGGTGACTCTAAATTGGCTGTAGATGTGCATGGTTATTGGTCTCCCTGTGTCAGCCCTGCAACGGACTAGGAACAGCATACCCTGCCTATTACCCTTTGGCAGCTGGTATAGGCTCCAGACCAACCATGACTCTGAAATTGGATAAGTGGAAGAAAATAGATGGGTGGAAGATAAGATTATTGTCTCCCATAGGAGAAAATCATCTTGGATCAGGCAACTGCTGCATTGAAAAATTAAGTATCAAAAATCAAGACAAAAACCTAAAATGGGCACACTTTTAGTAAATACAGATCACATGAAAACAAAAAAAAGTAAAAACTTAATGAATAATTAAAAAATATATATATTTCAAAAACCTCTTTACACTGTCATTCAGTCACAAACTGTCCATTCATCAGTTTAACTGACAGAGGGAGGAATAAATACTGTAATTAATCAGATATATTTACACAAAGGGACGATTTCCTACCAGAATGCATCAACACAAACTTAAGAGTGAAACACCTGCGAGAGCTCAAATAAACCTCTTGCAAATAATCCTATTAGCCTGCCAAACTGTGGACTACACAAACATTGCTCGGGGAGTGAGAAGTGTTGTGTGTTGCTCCTGTGATCTCTCCTGATGTTTTAACGAAGCTAGAAATTTGAGCTTTACACTTAGCTGTTACACAACAGATGTAGCAGCACTGCATAACATTTTCTCAGTGGAACAGGAAAACCCAGATGGACTGATATACTCACTTTTCACATTGACAGTAGTATGAACAAGTATTTGCCCCTTTCTTGATCTCCTAGATGCATATTTGCCATGTGTTCGTTTTAGAGTTTCAAACAAATTTGAATATTAGACAAAGATAAAATGCAGTTTTTAAATGATGATTTCATTTATTGAGGGAACAAAGCTATGAAATCCTACCTCACCCATATGTGAAAAAGGAATTGCCCTCTAAACTTAATAACTGTGCCAATCTTTGCAGCAGGAGCTACAACAACAAATATCTAGCAGTGAGTCTTTTTACATCAATGTAGAGGAATTTGCAGGACTGGTTATCATTGTATGTTGTACTTATTGATCTGCTCTGTTCTGAAGTGTTTCAAATCAAGCACTTTTCCAGTAGAGAGCAGAAATCATGGTTCTATCAAAGACAGCAAGGCACTCAGGTTGTAAAGCAGCATATACTACCACCACCATGTAAGATTGTGGTTGTGAGGTTCTTTTTAGGAAATGCTATGTTAGTTTTATGCTCAATGTAATAGGACTCAAACCTTCCAAACTCAGTCCACACAATATTTTTCCAGAGGATTTAGCAAATCGAGATCAGTCTTTGTTCTTTTTGGTCAGCAGTAGTTTTGGCCCTAGAATCCCTCATGAATCTAATTTTCCTCCAGGTTTTCTCTCACTGTTGAATCATGAACACTGACCTTAACTGAGGCAAGTGAGGTCTAAATTTCTTTAGATGTTGCTCTGGGTTCTTGTGACTTCCTACTCCGTTTTCCTGCTCCTACTTCGTGGATGTGCAGTGTCAGTGTGCTTTTGGAGTAATTTTAGTAAGCAAGCCATTCCTGGGAAAGTTCACCGCTGTTCCAAGTTTTGTAGATAATGGGTCTCACAGAGTTTTACTGGAGTCCCAAAGCCTTAGAAACAGCTTTGTCAGATATTTTAGACTGAAAAATGTCACTTACTTTGTTTTGCAGCTGTGTCTTTTGATTATGTCATAATGTGCTGCTTTTTGAGCTCCTGTAGTCAGAGAGGTTCTATTTAAGTGATTTCTTGATTCAACAAGTCTGGCAGTAATCAGGCCTGGGTGTGGCTTGTGAGATTGAATTCAGCTTTGCAAAAAAAAAAGTTGTTAATCAAGTGATGATTTAACAAAAGGAGCAATCACCTTTTCACAAAGAGTTTAGATAGCTTTTTCCCCCTGAATAAATGAAATCATTATTTAAAAACAGCATTTTGTATTTGCTTGTGTTATCGTCATCCAATATCAAAATGTTCTTGGTGAAAAAATAGCAAAAAAAACAAAACAGAAAAACCAACTGAGAAATCAAAAACGAACTAATACATTTTCATGGCAATATATGCGCCAAATACGTACATCGTCACTGTGTTCCTCTAATTTTTGTGCTTATTAAGTGCACTGACCTCTCTGGTGGAGAGGTCTGATCTCCACCACATCTGGGATTACTACAGTAATTTCTTTCATTTTCTTTATATCAATGTGCAGTCATCATACCAGTTCATAAACCTGTCCAATCCTGCTTTATGGCTGGAAATATCCGAGTTACCTGTGAGTAAACTAACATTAGCAGTGGCATCAGAACAATTTGCAAAATGTTGGTAATACTGGGAGCTTTATAAACACTTGTTAAAGTCACAGACCTGGTGTTTAGGGCTAGCTCATAATCAGAGACGTTTAAGAGACACGATCCTAGAACCAGATTAAAAAAAAAAAACTATCAGCATCATAAAAATGTAAAGCTTGGTATTGGAAACTATCATGACAGTTGTTTTAGATTAGATTAGATAAAACTTTATTTATCCCAAGGGATATTGCTAATGCTAGACAAAACAAAAGCCCACGAATGTTCATCTTGGCAGTGTTTGCAAGCATGTTAGTGAAATGGGCCCACATTTTTTTAGATTTATTTTAGGACATTTTTCTTTTATTTCACAGTTAAACATGGACAAGTAGACAGGAAAGGGAGGGTAAAGAACAGAGGAAGACATGCAGCAGGTCAGACTACATCCTTTAATTATCTGTGTTTACTGGATAGAAATTGTGATTTAGAGTTAGACAACCCTCACCAACTGACTTCATGCATTTGCCACTAGAGGGCAGAGGGATGTTGCCTTCGCTTCAGAAATCCTCCTGACCCCTTAAATGATGAAGCCACCGGGCTACTACAACTTTTTAAAATAATTATTCATATGTATGTATATACAGTGTCCAACAAATTTGTTAGACCATTTTTCATTAAAACAAGAAAACACAAACAGTTTAGGAATCTGCCAGAAAGCTTTATTTAGAACTAAAAAAAAATACATTGTTACTTATTATTATATTATCTACATTTGAGTTCTGTGAGAAGTCAGAGATTATTCAAGCCTAACATAACTAGGACTGTTTTTTGTTGTTGTTGTTGTTCAGGAATGCCAGTAAATAACTTTTATGTTGGTAGTTTAGTATACAAAATATTAATGTGCTTCACTGTTTGGTATTTGTTTTTGAAAAACAGTGAATTTGAAAATTATAACATCAATAATTTGATTTTAGCATAACTATCATTAGCAAGCTCTTTAATCATTTTTATTAAATTAAGCAGTACAGAAATATAAAAAAATGATTTGGGACTTTGGTATTATTACTTATATTATAATTTAGAGTAAATTTGACATAAACCCTACACCGAGTTGTGGTCAAATTGTTGGGCGCTGAATTTAATTTTGTTCACTGAGCACCTTACATACTCATTATAAGACGGTTCCCAACCAGTGTATTACAGAAAGGCTTTTTCAGGCGCATACAAACTTCCATAAGAGGAGAACATTCAATGAGAGTTAGAAAATCTAGGTCAAACATTTGTTAATGATGTTTGTTGTTCCTCTAAGACTCCTACGACCCAGCGCAGCTTGTTGATTACTATTTTCACTTTTCTCAAGCATGCAATGACTCTTATTTTCTGTGCCAGCACTTGGGATTTATGTGTTTAATCTGCATATAATTAATAACAGGAACTCCTGTACACTTACAGAAAAAGCTTGCAGTAGTAAACTTTTGATCAGTTTTCTGGTGCACCAGCCATCAGCAGATATTTCTAAAATTATCTATATGTTTGTATTAAGCATGTGAGGAATATTGATGCAAACATTCCTGTATACCTGTGAAATAGTACCACTATCATTCGGGACAAATATATTAACAGTATGTAAATAGATTTTTATCTGTTTTAAGAGTTACAGTTGTTGATTTTGTTGTTAGTTGCTTTTATGAGAAAGCTACTGTATGGCCAAAACCTGGCCATACAGTAGCTTCTACCTCACATTGGTCAGTCACTATTTGATGGACGTTTCCTCTGTCTGTATAAAAGTCATGACTGAATTAAATAATAACAATAAGAACAAAAATGAATGATTAAATAAAAGAAAAACTGAATAAACACATAGTTTACACATAGTTACAGGTACACAGTTTCCAATTATTGTGCGTTTTATATGCTCACTTTTAACAGGACCTCGGGGCATTTGTCCTGCCTGTGGGTGTAGAACTCATTCGGCATTGCAGTCCAGCTTCTGTCAATTAGTTGTGGTATGTATCGGCCAGGTTTTGACCCTGCTTCTAAAATTGAACACTGATGCAATAGTCAAGCTAGCAATAGAAGTTCAAAGTCATTTGATGAGCTCTTGAACTAATTAGGCCCGGCAGTCTTTCACCAGTGAGAAAACACAACTACGGAAAGTAGCGTGACTGACAAGCTGAACCAAAATGAACACGTCTGAAAATTTGATTGTAGCACGGCTCTCATTCAATTATTGCAAGATCCATGAACATTTTCACCATATACATGTGAATGAAACTGTGCTGTGAAACATTGTAAATATTAAAGTTGTAATTGTGTTACCGGTGCCTTGTTGAGCTTAATTTTAATTAATCACGACTTAAAACTAAAATTTTGTATCAGTTCTTCACTAGACTAAGAATTTTTTGTGTGTTTCTTAACACTGTATGATGCTGTCACACAATGACATATTTCTGATGCAACACTGTACACACTACTGTATAATGTGATGTTGCCATCTTCTGGTAGTGACAGTGAAGTAAATACACATGCATTTGTGCATATATATTCAACTCTGTTATAATTTATATCTTGTAAGCCAATTTTGCATGTTCAAATAATCTGGGGAAAATTAACAAATAGTGCTGCTTTCTCTCATTCTGCATATGTGGTATTGTCTCCCAGCACTCTGCAGGGACTTGTTATCTCTGTGTGCTACCTGTGGAGAAGTGATGATGCGTGTAGGTTATAGGTTCTGTTTATTTCTGTCTACACGAGTATTAACAAGCTCAATGAGATCAGCAGTGCCCCATAACCTGGAAAAATGAAGAATTTGTCAGTTTGTGCGCTGATGCTTATAAGAGCTGTCAGCAGGGGACATACAGGTACGCATGAAGAGGTATGCACGAGTATGTGTGTTTGTGTGCTGTGCCGGCAGTCAGGGGGTTAAAAATCACCCTTGAGTCTTCACATTTATCAGAAAGCATGAACAGCACCTTGTTACAGCAGTTAACTTTAACAGATGACAGCTGGCTTTGGCAACTAGGGGCTAATGGAAAGATTAAGTCAATTACAGCTTGGCAGGGGGACTTAGAAATATTCGAGACATTCCCCAGCATATTGGAACAATAGGCACCTACATATGTGCTGTCACTCTAAGGCAGTAAATGTCATTATGTCAGAGTAAACAAAACAAAAATGTGCTTAGTTCTGTTTTTAAAATAGATAAATCTGGATCATAACACGGCAATCACAACACTGAAATGCAGACAGAGTAAAATCGTTATTATCTCCACATGTGCTGTGTATGCAGCTTTTTCACGAGCATCTAGTGATTGCTCTCTGTTTCGTCCCGATGGTATCGCCGATTTAGTCCCGAGCTTTAGATCAAACAGAGAAGAGAGAGAAAACACATTCAGTGGAAACTGAAAGGTTTAACAACCTAAAAAGACTGCCTAAAATGAAGTGCTTGGTCCACTTTTACAAAGATCTGGCACTTTTTTAGAGTTGAATTGAAAATCAGTGCAGAAGATCATGAACTAAAATTTGTAATTTCCCACACCGATTACTCTGCTCAAAGTTTTCTGCTCATGACAAAATGATGTGCAGAAGTCATGCGGTGACTCTCACCAGTTGAAATCTCATTTCTCTTTCTTCTTGTGCAGCATAAACGAGTTCAGCCCACAGGGTGGGCATAAATGTTAAGTGCCTCTTAGCTTGAAAACTCATCAAGAGTAGGAAGGCCTGTGGGGTATCCGGCAGCAATCCGATTAACTGATGTAACCTTTGACCTGTAGGCGACCGCATCTCTACAGGATCTACAGCATCTCTACAGGAAGCTCATAATTTTGAGTTTTAATAACACATAAAAGACTGCACACAGTTTTCAGTTACAGATGAATGGGTAAATGTGCTTGTGTCCTTAACTGGCACTATATCGAACCAAGCCATAATGAAGGCAGCTTTGACAGTAACCTGGTGCCCCTCAATTGCTTTGGCATTGTTGCGCTGCGGAGGATTTTAAACACAGCATTACACATCACACTTGATTAAAATCTCATTATAAAATGGTTACTTACAAGAGGGCAACTACATCAAACAATTAGCAGCACATAGAGGAAACGGTTTTATTGTAGATTGGAGACTGTGCAGCTATGAACTCAGATCAGACATTTTCCCTGCACCTACTATGTCTATGAACAAATTTAGTATTGAAGTCATGAAGTGGCACCTTTAACAATCGCATATCACAGATAATGGAGGACAAATTCCAGTTATTATTAATTCAAGCTCAATTTCTTTCACTTTATTAGTTCACATGTTCCAGATCGGATGTTTTCCACTAGGCCACACGCCATGAGACTTTTCCACAAGGCAAGGATTCCCCACACCACACTGCATACATGTTGCCATTTACACTAAATCCTTACATGGCCACTAACAATCCTATACGTTTTTTTTTCATGACTCATTGTTTTATTGACGCATTTTCCGATTTCTCATGTTTCTCATGCATATAGCCACTATCCCTTCTTCCTGCATGTCTTTCCTGCCCTATAGTCAAACCTGGTTATGTTGATAAATAAAAAGTACAATTTTTCTTTCTTGATTTCCCCCCATCTGCAAAAATCCTCAAGTTAAATTTGAACTTTTATGCAGTTTTCTCATTGCACAATTTATAAATGATGATCACATTCATAATTCTTTAATTTTCGGAATTCTTTCAGTGCTCAACAGACTTCATTCTGCAAAGCAAGTGGTTTTATGGTTTGAAATTGGCAGAGAGTGACGTTCTTCTGAAGTACAAATACATCAGTCACACCGGCAACACTTTTCCACCCCAATATCTGGATTTTCTCCACCATGCTAAGGCTAAAATGCTATAGTCTGCAGTTTTCCTGATTTAAGTGGAAGTCAACATAATGTTGCCAACCTATATTTTATACACACGCAGGTAGCTCCGCATGCACATAAAATTATGTCCCAGTTCATAGAATTGGTTCTATCTGTTGATTATCCCTGGATTTTTGCAAAGTACTTTGCATTGTAGCTATTTGTTTAAAAGAGTACCATAAATATACTTGACTTGTTCTGCAAGCAGTTTGTGTGCTCGGGCCATATTTTATAGTCTTAATTCATGGGTTCACAGACACCTGGGGAATTTGGGAGTGCAAATAAAGAATATGATTACACTTCACTAGATCAGCTGCCTTTTTGTTCTTTAGTATCCCAAGAGTAATATAAACGAGAGAAGATGGATTTGGCTGCTCGTAGGCTGTGCGCCGTGCTTTTGTGGGTTACACTATTTACTTTTATGGGGAAGGGCTTCACAGAAGCTGGCATCATTTCAGCTTAGAGGTTCAACTCAGTGTTACAGAGAAATGATGAGCTAAAATAGCCCTAATGAGATCACTGAGTCCAGGGTTGCATTGTCTCTAGGGAATGACCACCAGCAAAAATAGGCCTGATAAGTCAAGGCAATTGTTGGAACAGAGTCACTTATGAACTCTGAAGCAAACGGGGTAGTGCCAAAGGAGACATTTATCAAGAGCACAAGGGAGAAAGGGATGTGCCTTAATTAATTCAGATTTAATTAATGTATTGTGTGGTCTATTAATTACAACATTGCTTTTTTAAGAGTTGCATTTCACACACATTTAAAGTGTATGAATCTCAAACGATGTTAATGCCAGACATAATGGTTAATGTTAATAATGACAGTATAGACACATAACAAAACAATGTGAAGAGTCTGCTTGGCTCCAGATTTGAGCTCAGGCTGAAGGCACAGATGGTCCATCCTGCAGCGCCTCATTATCCAAGTATCAGGTTGACTTGATGTCACTTCTCAGAGCTCAAGGCGCCTTACATGATGTATATCTCTGTGAAAATGGTTAAAATAACAGTGTAGTTACTGACAGGAGGGAATACAAGTCTTCCAGTATTTAGCCTGTTGGGATGGCATCCAGCTGAGAGGAAACTGGAAGCTAGGTTTTCAGTAAACAAGCAAAAACGTGGCATTTATGGATAAAAATGTATATATATCTATTTCTATGCAGACGCTGACTTTGGACTGCTGGTAGAAGTGTAGTTAGCTGTCACCAAAGTTGTCTCGAAACAAAGTAAACCAAGGTTTGAGTGTTAACAACCGCAAACAAAGAGTAGTCCAACTCCCGAACAAAGAGCCTATAAACTTTTGTTGTCAGCTGTCAGCAGTGTGAAAACTTGAGCAACCCGAAATCAGCTCCTACTCCGATAAACACAAGCGGTATGTGAAATTGAGCCGAAGTGCAATTTTTAAACCTCAGTCCCACCTGAGCCACGTGTTACTGCCCAGCAATAAATCCTCTGCATATCAGGAGCATGATTACAGTCTTCAGCTGCTCCATGGACTGACAGTTCTATCTACTAAGAATGATTGGTCATTTACAATAAATTTGATCTAAATGTGATATGACAGAATATCATCAAACTTCCCCTAGCCCCAAAATAAGCCTGAAGGTTTGGATATGATCCAATACCTTCTCTGCCATTGCTGCTGTCAGAAAGTCCTATTCATCTTCTTTTTCATTTTCTCTTGTAACTGGGAGCTGTCAAGGACTGGGAGCTTTGCCTTGCAGTTTGCTGGGCTATATTTATAATTGGACCCTGTCAACAGTGTCCAGTGCAACTCAAGTGCAACGTTTGTTATGGCAGCTACTGTGTACTGATTTCAACACATGCCAGCTGCACGATGGTTTGTGTGTCATTAATGCATAACTATTGGTAGGTGCAGACACAATGCTTGCGTCCACGAGCTTGTGGATGGAATGAAAAATCATCTAAAGGGGATCAAAAGAGAGTGAGCACAAATGAAGTCTGATTTTTCCAGGCAGTGTAAAGCTCTAGAGTTGCTGCCTATTTACAGGGAATCTTAGGTGCCTGTATACATACAATATACACAGCTGAGCGGCTATACCTGCAGGTGGGCACAATGAAAACCACGGCTGTGTTGTAGAAATCAGATTTGTTTCAGTCTTGCTGACATTTTAATTGAATGTGAGAACAGGAAAAAATGCCACACAGGTTCAGGATTTTGCATGGCTTTTTCTCCCTTCACTCCCCTTTGGGTTTATGTCTGAATCTACCAGACAAATTTCTTAATCTACCAGATTTGTAATTCTTATCTGACTGTGCAGCAGAGCTCATGGCACCAAAAATAACCGTACTTGGAATAAAATTCAGTCATTCTGTCCTGCCCTGCTGTGTAGTTCAGTATCTTTGTGGGTGTTCTTTTCATCAGCACTGGTTCTCCAGGTAAGTGGTACAGAAAGAGGTTCACGACTGTGCTTGTCAGCTTGTCAGAGGAAAGTGCTCTGCTGGGGGAAGCACCTGACATCTGGAGGACCTCTGTGATTAGATTGTCCCAGCAAGAAGCAGGACAATGTTCCCACATGATCTGGATAAATAGAACTTTCGATCCTATTAATAGTGGATTGTGAGTAGGGTTAAAAAGTTGAGGTGTGCCTTTAAAGCATAATTTAAATGTCTAGTGATAAAAACAGCAGCTTCATAAATAAAACAGAAATCAGAATATCCTGCAAATTGCAACCTCACGAGATATCAATATAATGATAGACCAGATTTTTCGAAATGGATTAAATGCAAACAAACATGCACACAACAGTAAGTATTACAAAATGTGAGTTTGGAGGGTAATGAAGACGTGCAGAGCGATTATCACTCCAGCGCAAACCAGGAGAGGGAGACAAAGCTCTTCAGCACTCACACTGTTACAGCTGGACTTCTGATTGCCTGCCCTTGTTAATGTGGATATTTTGGAGTAATTAAACTATATTTGAATGTACATTTAATAAAGACTGCTAGTCTGCTTTTGGCGGGTTCAAACTAAATAATTTGCTCACATTTTTTTTTATTGCAATTCTTACTGGATTCTTACGCAAAGTCATGTCCATCCATGTCTCATACATAAACATCACCACATTTTTTTTTATTTTTTTTACTTAAATGAAACTGAGCGTTTATGCGACGCGACATTCTTTTTCCGCCCAGAATGACACAAACCACCTCCATTTAAAATCTGACTAAGCGTTCCGGAGGAGAGACATCGACCAATTGGCTGAGTGGAGGGCGTGACTCTTCTTACTCCAGCAAGGCAGGAGTATGAAGTTTGGGCTATCAGTGCACAGCTACTGTGAGAGAATGGTACACCTCAGTGCTCACAGGTGCGTGACATTATCCAGCTCCGATTTTCTACTCTTGCAACTTTAACCGAGGCACGCGATTTACAAGGGTGCATGCACAAAGTTGAAGGTGTTTCCTCTGCAGTTCCACTCTACAAATGGCTTGGATTATTCACCCGCATCTGCACGGGACTGGCGGCGCTCTGATTCTGCTCGCAGCGATTCTGACAGGTGATGTGGTCGCACAGGTTTTTGACAGCTATGGATTATCATACGCCTTGAGGGCTGAGCTGTCAGAAGACACGATATTGGTTGCCAATAATGGGATACGCGTGCCTTTCGGGAGATCAGTCTTCATTGATCCCATTAACGATTTGGTTATCCAAGTTCAGCCCGGTGATAGATGCAGCATAACAGTCCTAGACAATGATCCGTTGTCTCAAAGGCCTGGACACCTGTCTCCGAAAAAGTTTCCGTGTGAATTTGGTCCCAATGACGTGAAGTATTCTCACTTTGGATCTCGCAGTCCTCCGAAGGATAGAGTGAGGTTACAACTCAGGTACGACACGCAAACGGATACAATTATAATACCTTTTATGATGGAGGTGGAAGTAATTTTCACACAGCTGGAGGTGCTGACGAAAAACATGCCGCTCACTGTTGAAAAACTGCTCGGCACAAGTAATCCCATCGATAAGAAAATTTTAGAATTCACCTATGATAGGAGTGCACATCAGTGCAAAATATCTTCCCTCTCCAGTGGCAATGTGCTGCCCAGGTATGGAAAACTTGTGGATGAAGAGAGCCTCGGAACAATGGTGGACTGTGATGAGTTTATTAAAATGAACACCCGTTATCAGCACACTTTCGCTTTGAAGTCGCCTAACAGAGATTACATTCCGATGGTTGTGGAATTACATGATAAAGAAGGCAATTTGCTCAAGCAGGAATTTTTCCAGATTCTGGTCAGAATCAAAGAGGGAGAAGACAACATACCTCCTAAACCCAGCTTTGTTGCCATGATGATGATGGAAATAGATCAGTTTGTAATGACAGCAATAACCACGGATATGCTGGCTGCAGAGGATGTTGAGTCTAATCCAGACGAATTAATCTTCAATATTACATCTCCCCTGTCCTTTGAGGAGGGCTACATAGTGAGCACCGATGATAGGAATTTGCCAATAACCTCATTTTACCAAGGAGACCTCAAAGAGCTGAAAATCGCCTACAAGCCCCCTGCTGTGGATTCAGACACTGAGAGGATTTTCCAGATTGAGTTTGAGGTTGTGGATGGAGAGGGAGCTGTGTCAGATCCTTTTGCTTTCATGATTGTTGTAAAGCCTATGAACACGCTGGCCCCTGTGGTTACTAGGAATACTGGACAATTGCTGTATGAGGGTCAGTCCAGGCCTTTGTCTAGTTTGCAGAATCTGGAAATCAGTGATGAGGATAATTTAGAGAAAGTCAAAATGACTGTTATTGATGGCCTGAGGCATGGTGAATTGACTGTTCTGGGCTCCAGGAGGAAATTCTTCACCCCAGCTGACCTTGATGCTGGTGTAGTAATTTATCAACATGATGGCAGCGACACATACAGTGATAATATTGTTTTCAGAATGACAGATGGCACACATGAGGTGGAGTTTCTGTTTCCCATCACTGTTGTGCCAACAGATGACGAGCCTCCCATTATAAATGCCAACACTGGTTTGGTTTTATTCAAAAACCAAATGATGCTTATCTCCTCGCTTATGCTCAGCGCAGCAGACATCGACTCAGAGGATTCCACAATTAAATTCACAATCGAGCCTCCTGTTTCCACTGTGGGGCAGGTGATGCTGCGTCAGTCTGAGGCCCCAGAAGACCCATCAACCTGGAAGTTTAATACAGAGGACGAAATGTACGAGAAAGTAGTGACTGAATGGCTGCAGCAGGATATTACTGATGGTAAACTGTTTTACAAGCACATTGGACCTCACAGTACCAGCACAATCATGGATCAGTTTGTGTTTAGGGTTCAAGATGACAACGACCCACCAAATCAATCAGGTCAAAGCTCATTTGTCATCAAAATTCTCCCTGTTGACGACCTTCCACCTGAACTGTACCCTGGGGCGACTCTGCAAATGACTGTGCATGAGTATCAGCTTACTTACTTCCGAAAGAAATTCCTCCGTTACACTGACCTCGACTCAGAGGATCGTGATCTCAAATATACAATTGTGCAGCCACCAACAGACACAGATGAGAACAGCCCTGTTGTACTGGGAGCTTTGGTATTGACTGAAAACCCAAACACTGGAGTCACGACTTTCACTCAGGCTCAAATCAATCACCACAAAATAGCTTACAAACCACCTGATCTTGAGCTTGGAATTACCACTCATGTTTTGCAGTTTCGATACACTGTTGAGGATGTTTCTGGGAATATTGTAGAAGGGGTTTTCACTATATTTTTAAAGCCCGTGGACAACAAGCCGCCTCAAATAAAGAACTCTGGATTTACTGTGCTTGAGCGTGGCAGACATATCCTTACGAGTGCTGAGCTGGACATCTCTGACACAGACACGGATACCAAAAAGATAACCTTCACTTTAACTCAGCCACCACTGCATGGTCAGGTCCAGTTTACATTCACTGTTATGACCAAAGGAGATGCTTTCAGCCTAGAGGACATTGCAAATGGTGAAATTTCATACATTCATAATGGAGATGAATCAACAGTGGATTCTATACAAATAGATGTCAGCGATGGAGTGCACATAGTCCCAATTACTATAAAGATCAATGTGAAGCCAATTGATGATGAGGCTCCAACTATAAGTCTTCCTGCAGGCACAATTGGCTCCTACATAGATGTACTGGAAAATGGAGCAACAGAAATCACAAGTAATGTCATTCAAGGAAGAGATGAGGACACAGATGACCTCAGATTAACCTTCATAGTGGAAGACCCTCCATCATTGGGTGAAATCCTGGTTAAAGGTGTTTCATCGGGCACATTCACCCAAGCTGATATTATTAATGGCTTTGTGGTCTATGCTCATACAAGTGGGGAGATAGGCTTGAGCACAAAGGAGGACTTTTTCAATCTCACTTTGACAGACATGTCTGATGAGTGGACTGTGGGAGGAAATAAGATCACAGGTGTGAGAGTGCATGTAACCATTCTTCCAATGGACAGCCAGGCTCCAGAGGTCTTTGTGGGGCCGCAATTCACTGTTGTTGAGGGGGAGAAGAATATGATTCAGATTCTCTACATAAGCGCAGATGATGTCGACACCCCCAATGATGACCTTCTGTGCACAATCATCGTACAGCCGACTTCAGGGTATGTGGAAAATATTTCCCCAGCCCCGGGCTCAGAGAAATCCAGGTCTGGAACAGCTATTAGTGCTTTCACCATCAAGGACATCAAACAGAATCACATTTATTATGTTCAAAGCATTCACAAAGGAGTCGAGCCAGTAGAAGACAGGTTTACATTCAGATGCTCTGATGGCATCAATTTCTCTGAAAGGCACTTTTTCCCCATCTCCATAATCCCCTCTAATGATGAAAAGCCAGAGATTTACATGAGAGAGTTTGTGGTTATGGAGGGCATGAACATAGTTATTGACACTCCCATTCTGAATGGTGCTGATGCAGATCTCCCCTCTGATCAGCTGACATTCGTCATCACCAAACCCCCCAAGCATGGATTTATTCTCAATCAGCTCACTACCGGCACCGTCCCTGTGTCTAACTTCACCTTGGATCAGATCAGGGAGGCCTCCAGCTATGTGTATGAGCATGATGACTCAGAGACCACAGAGGACAGCTTTGATATTGTTCTTACAGATGGAAAGTTCAGTGTGGAGAAAACAGTCATTGTTATGATTATCCCGGTGGACGACGAAACCCCAAGGATGGCAATCAATGATGGCCTTGAAATAGAGATAGGTGATGTGAAAGTCATTAACAGCGATGTTTTAAAAGCTACTGATCTGGACTCTGAGGATAGCATGCTAACTTACATAATTCGATACGGACCTGGTCAAGGGTATTTGCAAAGAACGACGCCTTCGGGTACGTTGCAAAATATCACAGTTGGAATGAATTTTACACAAAGCGAGGTGGATCAGGGTCTGATTGTGTACATCCATAATGGACAAGAGGGAATTCGAGACCTCATCAAGTTTGATGTGACTGATGGCATCAACCCTTTGATTGACAGATACTTCTATGTTACAATCGGCGGCATAGACATGGTTTTCCCAGACGTGGTCAGTAAAGGTGTATCTCTTAAAGAGGGTGGCAGGGTTACTTTGACAACAGACCTCCTCAGTACTAGTGACCTCAACAGCCCAGATGAACACTTAGTTTTCACAATTACCCGAGCACCAATGAGAGGACACCTGGAGTGCACAGACACACCTGGGATGCCCATCTCATCCTTTACACAGCTCCAGCTGGCTGGCAACAAAATCTACTACATTCACACTTCGGATGATGAAGTGAAAATGGATAGCTTTGAATTTGAAGTGACTGATGGCTATAATCCTGTGTTCCGCACTTTCCGCATCTCCATCGCCGACGTGGATAATAAAAAACCTGTACTAACGGTACACAGTCTGGCCGTGACTGAGGGAGAAAACAAACTCATCACACCTTTTGAGCTAACGGTTGAAGACAGGGACTCCGTTGACCGCCTCTTGAAATTCACAGTCACTCAGATTCCAGTTCATGGTCGCCTGCTCTTTAACAACACCCGGCCTGTCACCTCATTCACAAAGCAGGACTTGAATGAGAACTTGATCAGCTACAGGCACGATGGCACAGAGAGCACAGAGGACAGTTTCTCCTTCACTGTCACCGATGGCACTCACACAGACTTCTATGTCTTCCCCGATACTGTATTTGAGACCCGAAAGCCTCAAATGATGAAGATTACCATCCTCTCCGTGGATAATGGTGTACCACAGGTTCTGGTTAATAAAGGTGCCCCAACACTGCGGGTTCTGCAGACAGGCCACTTAGGGTTCGTAATCACTAGTAAGACCCTGAAAGCAGAGGACAGGGACAGCATTCACGCTTCTGTGACATTTAGGATTACTGCAGCCCCAGAACATGGCTACCTTATCAACCATGCCAGAGGAAATGCAACTATCAACAGCTTCACACAAGGTAAGAGAGCTGCATTTTTAAAGCTTTTTAGTCCTGTGACATTCTGATGGATTTGCAATCTGCTGCAGTAAAACTCACATATCTGACTTTTTAAAAAATATTCGGAGCAGTTTGATGTGAATTTAATCTTACTTTGCTTTTTCTTACCCATTTAAATGGCC
>VURO01005386.1:58796-69076 GCA_015108175.1 Pelvicachromis taeniatus | reverse complement strand
TTTGATTTTTTTTTTTTGTTTTTTTCTTTTTTTTTCTGTTTTTTGGGGGTTTTTTTGGGGGGGGGGGAGGGGGGGGGGGGGGGGGGGGGGGGGGGGGGGGGGGGGGGGGGGGGGTGTTTACATACATTGCACATGTAAAATCTGCTGTCCATAATCAGTTAAGTTAGATTTCTTTAACAGGTTAAACCTGGATGCTGCACTAACAGTGACAGAGCCATTGTAATATAATGACAGTAGTGCCATTGAGCCTTTGAGTTGGGATACTGGGACAGTCTCCCAAAGTGTGATACTGGGGAATACCGGCATTTGCTTTCTTGCTGACATGTTGTTTTTGGATGTCTTTTCCTAGATGTCTTTCAAGCTACATCAGAACACAGATTTTCCAGAGCAGCACTGCTTTCATCTTTGTCCTCTACTAAGTGGGTCAATGAGCATCAAGCCTTATGTGTGCATTCCTCCCTTTATGCAGTTGGCACCTGTTGTCTCTAAGGTGCACCTTTAGATAAGCCCTGCTTTTGTCCCTAATGTACTGAGTTCATCCTATCACTGCGCCCCCATAGAGCTGAGAACCTTTCAGCCCTCTTCCCTTTCCTTCCTTTAGGGAGTGAAGACAACTTACCTTCTGTCTGGCTTTTCTTTCATGGGCTCTTGTGCAACAAATCAAGCCAATTTCTCACCAGCATCAGTCCCATTTGTTGAGGAAGCTGTGGGGCTGCAATATAAGGTTATTTGAGCCACTCAGGGAAGGGCATGATCCTCTTCATGTCTATCACATGAAACATTTCTGGGGAAATATGAGTTGAAACATTTGTTCAACAGAACATTTAACTTTGTGCACTGATTTGAATGTGTTGACTGATCATTCTATTTTTCAGTTGTATTTGATTTCACCTAAATGCTGCAGGGAGAGTATTGCTGTGATGTCTTCTTGAGGACACAGTGCAACTGTAGGTATTTCATATAGCTTTACACCTTCCAGACTCTTGTGACTACTGTGAAGTTGCACGTGTGCCAAACAGCGATGCAGTAATAGTACCCTCTTCTTTTCCCTTGTGTGTGGTATTGAGGATAACTGTCTGTCATGATGTTAAACTGATTCCTAGTGGCTGTCTGCATATGATGGGTTGCATCAGACCACCCAAGAGGCCTGCTGGTGGGCCTCAGAGATGAGAGTATACACCATTGACATATTAATAGTTTGCGCGTGTGTGTGTGTATGTTGGGAGGTTACCATGAGAAAAGCCTTTTTTAAGCAGATCTGGCTCTGAACTAACCAAAGTTGGAAATATGTTTGTAGAATCAGCATTAAACGTAGAATCATCTCACTGACGTCTCATGTTTTGGAGGTTTAATCATTAAAAGTGTTACACATGATGTTCAGAACCAGTGGATGTGGCACTAGAGCATCGGCCTTAAAACAAAAGAACCAAAACTGAAACTGACTTGGAGCCTTTTTTGCAGCTCGTAAAGCTCCTTATGCCTATCCAGACAGTGATACCTCAGGTCCTTATCTATGCCAGAAAGGCGCTTTTAGCTTTTGTTTCTTCCGTTGAGTAAACTCTGGAAGGTCACCTGTGGAAGCTGAGTACCGCAGCCTGCACTTTGCCATCTTCCTTTTACCACTCAGTGTGGGAGGTCACGTTCTCATCCTCCTTATAAACACAGGGAGGGCCTACAGTTTCAAGGGAGGCACTCACATGTATTAACATGCACGTGCAGCCAGAGCTGCTACCAAGACATTAAACAGAGGAGCTCAGATTACATCTCATGCAGATTGTGCGTGTGAAAACATTTATTTAAGACGTAGGTAAATGTGGGTTTGTAATTTTTGGGTTTGCACCCCTTAAAAGAATCCTCACCCCCTTTAAAGCTCGCCGTACTTTTATCACCTCACTACATGTGAATTATGGTTTGAGAAACAGAAAGTGAATGTGATTGGGTCTGTTTTAAGTTGATGGATGTCTGTTGAGAGAGCGAAACGTTATGGTAGACAGCACATGACTTATCAGTAGAGGTGTTTCTCCCTCTTTCACACACACACACGCACGCACGCACGCACGCACACACACACTTAAAGATATGATCTGTGTTTTTCCCCTCACCCAGGGCTTCTTTATAAAAGCCATCTTAATGTAATCGCCTGCTCTCTGCGTGAACATGTGTGTTTATGCCCATGTGCGTAATGTGATGGTGTCAGTGGTCACACATTTTGCTGCCTGAAGAAAACAGTTTACACACCACAGAGCTCGTGCGGTTCAGGCACGTCCCTTTGCTTTGTCTTTCATATGTATAATCGACTGCATGCAGCTTTGTCTCAGTGTGTGTGCATGTGTGTGTTTCTTGCAGATATAGATGAATGTGTGACAGGTAGTCACAATTGTGGGTCCGAACAGGCGTGCTACAACACCAGAGGCTCCTATATGTGCCATTGTGCTCAAGGCTACCAAAGGAATGGAGACCTCTGTGTCGGTAAGTCTTTATTATATAAAATGCTTTTTTAACTGATTCTTTATTAACCGATTTAAACTCGTTCTGCATGATTCTCTTGTACCCTCAGACAGAGATGAGTGTGCCACAACCCACTACTGCATGCACAGGTGTGTGAATACCCCAGGTTCATACTACTGTGAGTGCAATGCAGGATACAAGCTGGCCAGCAATAATCACAGCTGTGTTGGTAAGCCACTGAAAATCCATGCCATCTGTGTGTGTATATGTGTGTGCATTGTTTTCTCATTTGCCGAGGCATCAATCAAAGACTTGTAATATATATAATAAAGCCTATCAAGCTGACCTTCAATATCACTTTCAACTATGGCTACTCCTCCACACAATCAATAATCAACAGAGGTGGCTCCTGGATGTGTCCTGGGTGAGGGTTTTTGGGGATGTCCTCCTGGAACGATATCCAGGGCACACTGAAAAGATTACATCTCACAGCTGGCTTGGGAACATCTTGGTGTGTGTGTGTGTGTGTGTGTGTGTGTGTGTGTGTGTGTGTGTGTGTGTGTGTGTGTGTGTGTGTGTGTGTGTGTGTGTGTGTGTGTGTGTCAGAAGAGCTACAGGAGATTGATTTTCTAGATTGATCAACTTAACAGATGTTTGACATAAATATAATAATAATAATAATAATGATGACCTAAATTTTAGATAAATCATTAGATGCGAGTAGAAAAGTTTTAGCTCAAGATTTAGCTACCAAAGTCCAGTGTTCACACTCACTGGATTTGTCTCACTCCTCAGTCACCTCAACCAAACAAAAGGTGCACATGCTACCAAGCAACCTGAATCCACACTGTAAATCTCCTGAAGTCAAAGGAAGCTGTTGAGTGTGTCACAGGGAAATGTTTATCTCTGACGCATATTTAGAAAACCTGTGACTGTCTGCCAGCTCCTATCTATACAGAAACATGTGTATGTGATTTAACAAAACACACATATGCAAGCTGAAACATGTGTAAGTCTGTTTCTGTTGAGCATGTGCAACAGTGCAGACTGCATCAGTCTTTCTGCCTCTTTTGAACTGAACTGATTTAGTGATTTAAAGTTTGTGACAGTTCCAGTTTGATCTGGAATAAGATTTGCTATCTTCTGGGAAACTCTGCTAGATGAAACACTGATGACACTGGAGGATAAAAACTAGAAGGTGAAGATAAGATTATGTCCATATACTGTACTCTTTGTAAAATACTTTTTTTTTGTTTTAGATGTAAATGAATGTGATGCAGAAAGCCCCTGTCATCACCACTGCTACAACCTGATTGGCTCCTTCCTTTGCCAGTGTGACCAAGGCTACGAGCTGGCTCAAGACACGGTCTCCTGCCAAGGTGGACACACATGCACACTACATGCACTTGCATAAATGTAACCATCCACATGCAAACACGCTCCCGGTTGTTTTGTTGATTTGTTGTACTCATTGTCTGTTTTTGTGTGTGCATATTTTCTGTGCAGATATCGATGAGTGTGGTTTGTCCAGCTACATGTGTCAGTATCAGTGTGTTAACAATCCAGGAAGTTACTCTTGTGAGTGTCCACAAGGATATCAGCTCCAAGCAAACCGGTTGTGTCAAGGTATGGCAGTCCGCCCCTTTCCTTCCTTCCATAAATCCGTTTTTTATTTACTTTTTGCATTCATTTGTTTATTATCTATCTCATGCCCTGGTCTCTGTTTTCCGACACAACAAACTTCCTCTGCATAAACTCTTTGAGGATAACTGCTGGTTATTCTTGCTGTCATCATCTGTTTAACCTCTAAAGCAGACCTTAAAGCCACTCTCAACCAGTACTGTCATGGAAAGAATGCAGAGGTTAGGCAAAGCAAACACACAAACTTCATGTTGCCTTGCTAAGCCACCTCTGTGAATTTATATGCATGATGTTGGTTTCTTGAAGTGGATTTATTTGAAGGTCCGGCAAGTTCTCAAAGGGAGAGCTGTTATTTTTTCCTTTCCCCCTCAGTCAGGTGCAAGCTTTATAGATGGAGCCATGAATCCAGCCTGTTGTGTCAGAGGGACGTTTTGGTGATGAATCCAGGTTGCTGTGCCAGAAATAGCCCTGCGGTTTGGGGCACACTTGATGGCTCTATTTTCATGGTACTGAACGGAAAGAGCTTTAGTTATAGCTCTGTGGGGTTGCACAAGGGGCTTCCCTCCCTTACGGATCTGCGGGTTCTGTCTTCTGTGTCTCCACTGCCAAAACAAATGCTGCTATAGCAAAAAAAACAAAACAACCCCAAACTTCTTGTACATAACCTGAACTTTGACTGTGCTTTCACAGTTCTGTTTCAAAATGCTTTGAATTGTTATCCAACAGTTTGACTTTTCACTTACTTTTCTCTCTGTCTCTCTTCCAATCATCACCAGACATAAATGAGTGCGAGACGGGAACCCATGCCTGCCAAGATGATGAAATGTGCTGGAATTATTATGGAGGCTTCCGCTGCTACCCCAGAAACCCCTGCGAGCCACCTTACACCCAAACAGCTGAAAAGTCAGTAAATGTCACAGGCTCTTTTGATTCTCTCTCATTTGCACAAGCAGTTTCAAAAAGTTTGACTTAATTTTTGTGCCTGCTTGCAGTCGCTGTATCTGCCGGGCTCAGACTGATTGCCAGGGTCTCCCACCGTCAACTGTCTACAAATACATGAGCATCCAGGCAGAGCGGACTGTGCCAGCGGAAATATTCCAAATTCAAGCCACAAGCATATATGCCAACACGCACAACACTTTCAGGATTAAATCTGGGAATGATGGAGGGGAGTTTTTCCTTCGGGTATGTTGGTGGGGAAAAAAACAAAACAAAAACTGGGTAAAATAATTGTTGTGATGCCTGTTGGCAAAGGGGACAAACTAGAGAACCTACAGCTTTCCTGATGCTTAGAAGCTTTCACACTGATCAGTCACCATAGTAAGTAAAGCTGGTAGAAATTAAGTACATTTTGCAGGTACCCCCCCCAAAAAATAAATTAAAATACTAGCAAAATATTCTCTCACTGTGTTAAATATACCTGTTCATATTGTGCTTTATTAACTGTGACACCATAGGTGCAGTGGGTAGCTAGTTTGATGTGCCTGTAGTCAGAGGATAACGTTTATGATGAAAGTTAAGCAAAGTACTTAAAACTGTTTGCTGATATCTATCAAGATTGAGTCACTGTGCTTTGAAGTATTAACAGTATTTTTTATACTCTTATATCCGGTTATCCTCTGTAATTAATTTAGATGAATAATCACTACTAGAAGAATATGGTAGTTTGATTTAGTCTGTAGAGCGTACTGTACACTCACTGGCAACTTTAATAGTCTGTGCTAAGAAAATAATCCCCACACCAATACACCACTAACTGGCACAGGGCATGATGGATCATTGCATTCATGTTGTGTGAACACCAAATTTTGGCCCTACCATCTAAAGGTTGCAGCAGAAATCGGGACTCGTTATACCAGGCAATATTTTCCTGTCTTCTTTTTGTCTACATTTAGTGAGTCTGTGAAAACTGTAGCTTCAATTTCCTGTTCTCAGCTGAAAGGAGAGGCACTCAGTGTGATCTTAAAAAAGTTAAAAAGCCGACTTTATTCAAGGTTCAACATGTGCACTCAGAGATACTCTTCTGCTATAAGTGGTTATTTGAGTTACTGTTGCATTCCTCTCAGCCGGAAGTGGTCTGGCCTACATGCATTGTGTTTCTGCCATGTGATTGGCTGATTAGATGATTAGTTGCACTAACAAGCAGTTAAACAGGTGTACCTAATGAAGTGACTGGTGAGTCCATATTATAATGTAAATCTGTGTCAAAAAAAGATAAATCTGCACTCACATGCTAACACATGGATTGATTGTACTTTCTGCAGCGTTCCACCAATGTGAGTGCCATGCTGGTGCTTACCAAGCCGTTGACGGGCCCCAGAGAGTACATCGTGGACCTGGAGATGATCACTCACCATCTGAGCATGAACTACCGCTCCAGCTCACTGCTGCGGCTCACCATCATCGTAGGGCCCTACGCTTTCTGAGCGGCTCAGTTCCCAACAGCACACAGAAGTCTGTAAACATGGCAATGTAACACAGCAGATGCCTGTATCAGCATAACATACTTTACATTTTCATATACATTCAGTATATAATATAGGCTGCCTCAATCTCAACCAGCAGCACAGCAGTTCCAGTTGCTCAAGTCAGATCACCTTCTGCTATAACGTGACCACTGGGCATCTTTTTCTATCAAGGTGTTGATTAAGAAAGCACCAATCTTAAAACGTAGTACTTTTTCTTTAGTATTTTGAAAGATTAATCTTTTTGACATAGTTTTGGAGAGCTTGAAGAATAAATGCAGCGTCTTCCCTGAATCGTGATTGTCTCACCTTCCTGAGAAATCCGGAACAGAGCAGTGGCACTAAGGAAAAGAGGCCTATAGGACACACAACCTAAACCTGATGGGTTTTTTGACGAAGCTGCACCTTTATAGATCCCTTTGTTCAAACTAGAATTGCTTACAATAACCTTTGTGTCCCTCATTTGTAAGTAAGAGAGAAACATCTATAGAAATTCACATGTACAACTATCCAGTATGCGCAGCTTTTGACCTTATAAATCACATCCTCTGTTCTGTTAATTGTTAGGGGTTAGTACTGCTGCGCCCCGCTATTTGTGCAAGTTTCTGTATAGTTTGCCTCATGAGTAATAATTTCCAGAGGAGTCCAGGAACGGTTCAAAAGTGTAAAGGGAGTGAATTAGCCTCTAAGTTGAGAGAATACTTAACTTTATGTTACAGCAGGCCCAACTCGTACAATTTACTCCCAGGAGTTAAGTCATGTACATACCTAGGTAACAAATCAGTGTATTGACGTGTGAGAGAGTGTGAGTGTGTGTATGTTTGTGTGTGCGATTGCCTTTGTTTATGCATGCAAGCAAATGTAAGTGTGAAACGCAGAGGGGATAGAAAGGGAAAGAGTGAGAAAGAGCTTGTTCTCTGCCCCCAGGTTTGGTGGATGTTGTCGAGCTGTTTATGGGTTTCTGTGATACCATCCTAACAGCTTTCGGTCACAGAGGCAATAACAGAGATTTTTGAACTCGAGAACACGTACAGGAAATGACAGTTTTCATAATACACCTTGGCGAATTGACCGCTCGTTGGTGCCACAATGATCCTCCAGAGGAACAGCTGGACTTTCTAATGTCAGTCCCAGTCAAAGAAGTCAGGCTGGCACCAGGCTGGCTTGCGTGATAAAGATAATTACAGTGTTTCACCCTGTAGCTGGATCATGTGCGACACAGGGGCATTATTAAAGTGTTAATACAATGCCACCAGACTTTTGGCAGAATGAGAAATCTTTCACTACCTGCTTTGCCCTTTATGATTCCATGTGTCCGCTCTGACTTATTGCTGAAACACTATAAACTGTTGACATACAGCACTGAAAACTGCATGGACAATCAACATGTTGTCACCACTCTGTAGGTGTAGAAAGTTATCCAGCTTTTCCTAAAACCCTTTAATGTGGTTTCAGCAGTGATCATACCGTAGTGCCTTAGAGGTATAAACACGAAAATGTAACTAATCTTATCATTTATGCTGTCAAAGAAACCCAAGAAAAACGTTAACTTTCTTCCATGAGATGCCTTAATGATTTTATTCTTTTCTATTTAAATATATATTTTGTCATATGTACCTTATATTGATTGTACTCTGGAGTTTAAAAGTTATATTGTTGAATAAAATATGATGTAAAAATTGGGTCAGGTTGTTTTCTCTTTTTATGCCTAGGAGCACAGAGGAACGGCTTTAAGTTGCGTGAAAACTAATCGCAAGAGTCATGCACCAAAGTAAACATTTTCTGACTTCACATATATTGTAATGGAAAAAGCAGCGGCTGGATGAAATGCTCTGCTGCTCCTCTCGTGCTTTAGGGAAAACGTGAGGATGATTTCATCTAAATGTAACAATGATAAATGCAGTAAATATGATGCCATAGCCATCATATCTATCTTATTTAAAGAGATCCGGAGGGGATACAGTAATATACTATGTTGAGTAAATGTGTGCTTGGGGACTACTGTGAAGCACACACAAACACACACACATCATATTTAGATGTAAAATTGGTTGGGAGGGGTTTTATTGTAAGTTGTTACTCAATCACGTTGCTGTCTAGAGCTTTAGTCAGAGCAGCAATGGGACGTGTAAGATGATACATGATGTGTCATTGTTCCCCAAACCCCATCTTCAGCTCCCCACTCATTGGAGTTGTGTTTTTGCTGTACATGCATGATTCAACCCCCAAGAGAAAACATTGCTCACCCACTTTTTCTGTGACTCAACCAGAGCTGAACCTCATCACAAGAGCAACATGTTCAGGTTCTTGTTCTTGATTAATATTCCACTCAGGGTAACAGTGAGGATAATTAACTTAATCTCCTTGCATATAGCTAGACATTTCATTAATCACTGTTAGATTTATTGAACAGATCAAAGCCAAAGCCACTGGCTGAAGATCACACAAAAGGAAAAAAGTCATGAAAGTTCACCAAGTTTGTTATCCTCTGTCATCTCCTCTCTACAATATTCCAGTGATGCAATAGCTACCCCCTCTTTCTTACTGTTTTTATACTTTATAACTCGTTTGCCACACTTTGGTCTCTTTAATACCAATAAGTCAGGGTTTGACTAGTTTTATTTCAGAATTGTTGCTAACCTTATGCATCACTTCATGGCCTTGATTTACCATCCTTTAATGTCTTACTTCCAGCATGATAATGCAAAGCAGAAGCGCTCTTGAAATGGTTTTATGACAGTGAGTTCAGTTGTCTTCCAAGTCTCTAAATCCATCAGAAAGCTTCTGAGCACAAATGGACAGCTAACAAAAATGTAGAAATTGTATTTTAAAATATAAATATATACGGTTGGTTAAATATCGTGTGATTTTGTGATATCTGTAACACAAAGAACTAAAGGTGTTTTAAAGGAAAGAGAGTGTACTTTGGCTTGCAAATATGTAGTGACAATAATGTGTTAGCAACTGTAAGTCTGCTGTGTTCATAATACATGTTTTTTTTGTCAGTTTGTTTTTTTCCTTTCTTGCACAACAAGCAGAACCTTCCAGCCTTTAAAAGCCACTCATGGATAAAAATAAAACCCCATGTTATAATCTGTATATAAATGATGGATACAGACACTAGCATACCAGCTGCATGGTCACAGCCATCTTGAGCAGACTAAACTGGACCCCACACTAGTGTTTTGTGGTGTTAGAAAAAAGGGTTTGGGCCTTTGTGGACACTTTCATTACCATAGTAACCACACTGGGTGATGTTGTTTAGTAAATAATATGTATATGTGTGGCATAAAGGGTGTGGCTGTTTTGATGGACAGGTGGGCTGACACCGGCTGTTGAAGTCAGTTTCTGTCAGTCTGCTAGGATTCACCTTCACTGATTCTAGCCACCTACCTGGACCTAACCGGTCTGTTACTTAGCACAAATTAGCAGATATATGTTGCACCAGTACAGTTTATGAATGCAGTTTTCTGACCATGCTTGCTTTGGTGATTTAGTACCTAAATAAAGCCACGTTTGGCTCTAAAACGAATAAATAAACAAATAATTTTTAAAATGCGAAAACTGAGGCTTTATGGAGAATCCATAAAGAATCCAATGGGGGATGGCCAGTGGTGCATCTTTTATATACACCCTATGGTTACAATACTAAATATCAAACAAAAATAATTACAGCCTTGTGTGTATCAGCACTTGGTGGTCTTTTTTTTTTTTTTTTTTCTTTGT
>VURO01005386.1:37579-58776 GCA_015108175.1 Pelvicachromis taeniatus | reverse complement strand
GGACACTTGGTGGTTTTTTTTTTTTTTTTTTTACATTTTAATGGACTGCTCTGTATTTAGTTCATGTTAGAAGGCACTAATAATTATGCATCTATTTCTCAGTGTTGCATTCATGCATCCACTTTCTCATTTAAATATGGTTCCAAAAAGACAAGACAGCAAAGAACAAACTTCTAAAAGCAGTGCTTCAGAGAAGGACTTTGTGTGATTGCCACTTTTTCTATATCCATTAAATGTCCATGAAAAAAACAGTACAGCTGAGGCTGACTGTTTGTCTCTTGTTTTGCAGGTATTCTGACAAATATTTCAGTCCAAGCCATTGAAGCCATGGCACCAGTGAGGCACAAGCATAAAGAAACAAATACAACTAAACACCCAAATGCGCAAATGGTGGTTGTGAAGCACTGCTACACAGATTTTGGTATTCCCTACCCTCACAACAGAAAAAAATGTTGCTGAAACTCAGGGATTTATCGCATGTTACTGGGCAATCACTCAAATCACTCCATATGGTGCACTCACTTTATGTTCTCCTCTGTCTTTTTTGGGTGTCAGGGAGAGAGGTAAGAGGTGTTTTGATGGTGAAAGAGAGTGCATGAAGAGGTGAGAAATGAGTAGTTTATTGGATGGCTTTGGGATTGGAAGCACATAATAGGATGAGGTCACTTGTTAACACTGGCAAAAGGTGCCATGGGAGAGTGGCACAACCACACAAGGGCATTCATATAATGTAGATGCATGCCACTCAAGAAACCACTCATCAAACAAGAATGTACACACTCAAACTAATTAGCGGAACCACCCGTCCAATGTGTGCATATCTGTTTATGTAAATTGTGATCTCTGCTGGTGTGGTATGCTGCCACTGCATGTGGCTGTTCAAAACGTGCCAGGTCATAAACACTCCTTGCCTGGTACCCAACCACAGATGTCGTTTCAATGAGCCTTCAGTCGGGCTGAAAAATGAATCCTGGAGGTCCATACCTGTGTGATTACATTCTCTAATTATAGTTTGGAGCAGTAACTCCGAGATGACTGAATGAAACGGGCCCTCGGGGTGTTGTGAATGTAATTATATCTTGACAATTAATAGGCCCAGTCCTCAGAGAAAAGTTTGTTATATGATGACGCACCTGACCGTTTTTAGCTCGCCAGGGAAGCCTTTGAATTATGACATAATTACAAGGGAAAACATGATATACAAGGATGATAATTATCCCCAAGTACAGTAACAGTAAATGGCACTACCTTTTAGAATACGAGTTCATAACAGGGGAAAAGTTTAGATTTCTCCTCAGCACCGTGTTTAACATTAGCTGCTGGGCCAAAAGAGGAAATATCTTGGACCTGGAATGCATCATTTGTGGCCACAGATAATTTCATGAAAATGTTTCTTTATCCGGAGGAGTCTTGATGTGTTGCTAATGCTCTGAGTATACACGCACGCTGGCCAAGCACACATATTTAAATTGCTGGCAGGAAAGAAAAAGCTAAAGGCTAACAGGCCATGCACGCAAATAGAAAGATTAAGAGACAAACATTTGAAAAATGACATGTCGCAATAAAATATATGACTTCTTATGTTTTCTGAGAATGTGTGAAAAAACTGAAGACGTTTTCTGGAGGAAGATGTACGCTCTGTCATTCAGCAGCCGTTACCACACTGCAGAGAAGGAGTAGCTTCCCTGAGATTTTTTTCTGTATGGTACAAATACTAAAATAAACTCCCTGTTCTCCATCTACACCGGTGTTTTCACTTCCACTGCCTTAACAGACTTCTGCAGATTGTATGGGCAAGTTCAGACTATCCTTGATTGGCACGTCTCTCATTTTCCTGTAAGTGTTGTTGGAATCTTTAGGACAGCACATCATTTTACACCTATCTCTACCACAATAAACTGCACATTAACAGTCACTTCATTAGGTATGCCTTGCTGGTATTGGGTTGGTCCCACTTTTTGTCTTCAGAACTTCCTTAATTCTTTGTGGCACTGATTCAACAAAATGCTGGAAACATTCCTCAAAGATTTTGGTCCATACTGACATGATAGGATCACACAGTTGCTGCAGATTTGTAGGCTGCACATCCATATATAAATACCCTGTTCCACCACATCCCAAAGGTGATCTACTGCATTAAGATCTGATGATAGTGGAGGCCATTTAAGTACAGTAAACTTACTGTCATGTTCAAGAAACCAGTTTGAGATGATTTGAGCTTTATGACATGGCACATTATCATGCTGGAAGCAGTCATCAGAAGATGTGATCATAAATGGATGAGCATGATCAGCACAAATACTCAGGAAGGCTGTGGTGTTTAAATGATACTCTATTGGTACTAAGGGGCCCTAAGCATTCATAGAAAATATACACCACACCATTACAACACCACCAACAGTCTGGACTTTAGACAAAAAGCAGGATGGATCCATGCTTTCATGTTGTTTATGCCAAACTCTAACCCTCCTATCCAAATGTAGCAGCAGAAATCACTTGATCATAGAACATTTTTCCAGTCTTGTATTGTTTACTTTTGGTGAGTCCCTGTGAAATGTAGCCTCGATTTCCTCTTCTTAGCTGCCAGTAGTGGCATCCAGTTTGGTCTTCTGCTGCTGTGGGTCATCTGCTTACAGTTCAACATGTTGCTCTTCGGCATCACTTTCAGCTTTCCTATCAGCTCAAAACAGTCTGGCCATTCTCCTCTAACCACTGGAATCAACAAGGCACCCAGAAAAGTGCCTCTCACTGGATATTTTCTCTTTTTCAGACCATGGCTGTGTGGGAAAATCCCAGCAGACCAGCGGTTTCTGAAAGTCAGAACAGCCCGCCTGGCACCAACAACCAAAGTGATTTAAATCTCCTTTCTCCCTCTTTTGATGCTAAGTTTGAACTTAACCAGGCTATCTGTCCATGTCTACATGCCTTAATGCATGGAGCTGCTGCCATGTGATCAGCTGAATATAGGTGCACCTGTTCACCTAAAAATCATGGTCAGAAAACTGCTGACCATGATGGTGAAAATTCACAACTTTGCATATAGGTCTTGAGCTTGCACTCACTTACACCCAGTTTCATCTCTCCTACTGTGTTGCTTGACATCTGCCCTGAATTTTCAACTGTTTTCATAATTTCCACTTCCCTGCCAGCCTTCCCAGGGCAACATGGAAGAAATCAAGCTGTACATAGCACATGTGGGTGTGAACACATGCTTGTGTGACAGCCACGAAGACCGGGCAGGTGAGGGGAGGCCAAAAGGATGGGCATGGGCTTTATTACTGATTGGTGTGCCAATCAGTAATACTTTTCCTCAGGTTGAGGTGTACTCACCAGCAGGGTGTGTTACTGTTGGAAATCTCTGTAATGAACAGAAGGATGGATCCCTGCCTGATCAAATTCCACTGCAGCCCCATATCTTTGTTGCCTTCCAAAAATGTTCAGCATACCAGTGGGTTTTATTGACTTGTCAGAGCAGACAGCAAGAGTGCAAGCTCTGCCTTGTAAGGTGTGCAGTTAACAGGTTTTAAAGCAGGAATGTCTGCAGATCACTTTTTAAAATTTGTAATACACTTGTGTGTTTAAGGTAAACTCAGTGATTAGAGCTACTGAAGAGCATATGCTAGGAGAAAAGCAATTTAGAATATAAAATTATTATATAAAGTTTTTACAGGACTATGCATTCCTGTGAAAAACTAAGTACACCCCATGATTCAGTAGCTTGTAGAACCACCTTTAGCAGGAGTAACTTGGAAGTCTGTTTTCTGTATGGCTTTCATACAAATAGATTTCATACAGATTTCATACAGATGAGAGCCAAAATTCCTCCACATTGTGGAGGAATTTTGGCTCACTCTTCTTTATAACATTGCTTCAGTTCATTGAGGTTTGCGGGCATTTGTTATGCACAGCTCTTTTAAGCATTTCAGCTGGGCTGAGGACTTTGGGTCACTTCAGCACCTTAATTCTAAACATTATCTTGTAGATTTGTTCTTATGCTTGAGATTGTTGTCCCATTGCCGGAGCCAGTTTTGGCCAAGTTTTAGCTGTCAGACAGATGGCCTCACACTTAACTCTAGAATACAGTTCACAGTCGACTCTGTGACTGCAAGGTGGCCAGGAGCTTTACAACTCATATGCCATGTTCGGTTTTCACCAGCAGTGGCGTTGTGCATTATGGTCAAACATCTCCACTTTGGTCTCGTTACAGACATCTTATGGTTTGTTCAGATGCAAATTTGCAAACATAAGCTATGCTGCTATTTTACTTTTAGAGAGAAGAACCTTTCTCTTGACAACTTTTCCAAACAACCCATACTTGTTCAGTCTTTGTCTACTTGTTAACATTTAGCATGCTAGCTCAGGTCTCTAGAGTCTAAAATGTAGACTCTTGGGTTCTTACAGTTTCTTGTATCGTTGCACAGTCTGACCTTGGGGAGAATTTCCTGTGCCGTCCATTCATGGTAAGAATGTGGCATCGTGCTTACACACACCTGAACGCTCCAGACCAGCAATCTGTCAGAACTTTTGCAGATGCAGTGTCACAAACTGGCTGTGTGAAGCAGGCAAAGTAGGACCCAAAAGAAGACTCATGAAGGCAGGCGTAAACTCCGAATGCAGATTTAATAATGAATAAAGGCTATACAAAAAACGAACTAAACTGGAAGTACAAATGGAGCGAAACAGGGAGCATACAGGTAGACACTCACAAGGCAGGGAATGAGGGAGATTGCGATGTAGGACAGAGGAAGATGCAGACATAAATACACAGAAAGATACTGAGGGAAGTGAAAACACATGGGGAACAAAGATGACACAAATGAACATGACACCACAGAGGGGTACACAGAGGACAACGACACAAGAGGAGGCTAAGTGTACAAGAAACAAACATGGAATAAACTCAGGATTAACTAAATGAACCTTAACAAGCCATAATACAAAATGACACTAGAAAAACAAGAAAATCAAAATGATGGGTCAAAATGACCCAGAACCATGACATGCAGTCACACTTGCTGAGGATCGATTAATCAGGTGCATTTGATGAGCAGGCTATGACTCCTACTTATTCTCTTAATTCCTATAGAAACACTAATGGTGTTTGTAGTTTTTAACAGGACTGTATAACGTCCTGAGTAAACATGACAGTAGGTCTCACAATTGAACATTTTTTATCCAAAATGGACTTGGTATAAGTTCATAAGACAATTTTGACCAGAAGTCTGACCATAAGTTAGCCAGTGTCACCAAACACAATTAGCTATTTCTCCTAACAATCTAGTGATTGTTAAGATCCTGAATCCAGCAAAGCTCTTCAGACTGTTTCTCTTTGCAGCAAGCAGGAAGATTCCAACTTTGTTACCTTTGTTTTCTAGATGCTCAAGTCACATCTTTATTTAAAGGGATAACTCTGTTACACGTGAAAATCTGGGGAAATAGAACTGCATATACTGAAGGAAACAATTGTTTAAAACCTCTTGTGGTTGACACAGGACTAGACCTGACACAGGATGAATTAAGTCTACCAGTCAAGTGTAGATGTGTGTATGTGTGTATGCTAGATATTTGAAAAGTCTTTAAGGATTTTTAAAAATGCTGTTTTTACATCACCAGGTATTTAGCGTATGACTTGAATGTAATAGCAGTGCATGAGAGGCACACACTGGGGCACATGAAAAACTTTACAAAACATCTTCCTTTTTGAGAAGCAGTTCCTGTTATTTCCCACACTTCTGCAGGATGTGTGGCAAAACATTTTTACTGACTGGAGAGGCTGCATGGCTTGACTCTCACTGGTGAGACTGAGTCAGGGAAAAGGAGATATGGTAAACTGCCAGTGATGACAGATGCTACTCCACTATCGCTCTTATAATGAGTTTAGCCTCTCTCCCCCTCTTTCTCTGTCTTCCTACTTTTTCCTCTCACCCCCTGTCCTGCAAATACAGTTAGCTGCATGACCATCCGCAATGAATGGCTGTTAACAGCTGCCTCTTTTTTGATAGTTGCCTGTGAGAGCATGTAATTGCATTTGGCCTTGGGTGTACATGCACTCATTAAACCTGTGTCAGTGCCCATTACATTCCTCAGGAGTGCAACTCAGGTAGAATGCAAATCCCAGGCAGGAACGAAGCGTGCTCTGAGGATGTTTCAGCGCCGAGAAGAAAAACACTTAGGAGCTCAGATCAAAAAGAAAACCATGAATTATTATCGGTTTGGGTGTTTTCCTGTTTTAAATCTCCAGGGGAACTGTTCAGTCATTCTGATGAACAGGAACACAAATTGAATTCAACACAAATAAAAGTCAGTAAATGTATCTAAAATAGATCCCAGAATCAGCCTGCCAAAAATCTCACTATCAGTAGTAAGAGGATGTGTTTGGCTGAAATAATTGAGCTGGTCCAAGTTGTTAAGGCTCAGAGGGGATACGATCTGCTATGCTGGGATTGGATCCATGCTGGGATAAGATGCAGAATTCCAAAAATGCCCATCTACATGCCAAGATTCTGCGTTAGACCCATTTGGTTACACTGAACCGCCTTTGCATATTATTCGGATACTGCTAACAAAATATATACATAAATATATTAAAGGCAAAACATGTTTCAATGAAATTTCTCTGAACACTAATGTGACTGCAGAGGAAAGAGTTTTGAACTGTTATGGAAGTGGCAAACACTAAAACTAACAACCTACAAATTCCTCAAAACCACAAAAACAGGCTTAATGTTCTCGATGGCTTTCGTGTCCTGTATCCATCAGTTATTGTGACACATATGTCATGCTGTGTCCATTGTTATGGCCTGGCCTCTCTGCTGTGTGAGACAAACCATCAATCATGTAACAGCCAGTGAGGTGCAACTGTCTGCCTGAATTTCACAATATTACTGCAGAGACAAAGAAGCCATGACATCTCATACAAGAGACGCATTAATGGACTTTAACGCCTGCCGCCCTGCTTATTCCCCAATCACATTACGACATGTTAATGCACTCCGAGGATGAAAGCTGAGCAAATAAACGAGCAACGGCATGGCATTTGTTTTGGGCTGCACGAAGTAAAGATGCAGGATACTGCAGATGCATAATGACCCCTAGTGGACAAACTCCGCACGCACATCTGCGTGCGCACTGTCGCCACCACGTCCACCCCAAAAAGCAGGTAATTGTTTTTAGCATGAAAAATACAAAATACGTCTCCAGGAATCTAAAGGTTGTTAATCTTTTTTTAAAAGTGTCTGATAACTCAAAAAATAGCTGTTGCATTTTTAGGATTAATTAGAAGAACAATGTGGGGTGTAGTGCTGTAGCTGTCCGACAGATGGCAAAGTCTGCCAGTTCATACCGTGACGCGGGCCATATCCCTAAACTAGGCCTCTCCAACTCATTGTCTTCTTCAAACCCATCGTGGAGTAAGCACTATATTAAAAGGCTTCGTTCACTCATCTATCTAAAACCAATAGCATAAAATAAACAAGCCATTTAACTTATATTGTTCTAGCCACATTTGAGCCATTTGTTTAGCGAGACTACCTCAACATATCCACGATACAGCGTGATAAAATACGTCTGTACAGCCACTGTCAGGCTTTAGGGCATTGTTCAGTGGCAGTGTAGACCTGTTTGGCAGGCAGCACACTCACTGTAGCTGGATTTGGTCTAAATCTGCCGGCGACTGTTCCAACTACGCGCTTAACTGCTTTCTGGTGACTTGAATGATGAGCTCTGGAGCAGACAAAGAGAGTGTATTCCTTCCTTCCTGGTGGGAGGTTTGAGATGAGCTGCGCAGACCCGTCCGCTACCGACGCATCTTCCTGGCCTGCCCCCCTCTCGCTCTCTCTCTCTCTCCCTCCCGCTCGCTCCCTCTCTCAGTCTCTCTCTTTCCTCCTTTTCTGTCTGCCACTAGCCTACCTGAAGGGAAGTGTACAAAGCCGATAAGAAAATCTGGCGTGCCGGCGGGGCCCTGTGTGCGCTATGCAGCGGTAAAAGGGCCGCTATTTGCGGTGTTCACAGGGGATGTAGAGAGGGACAGAGGCGCCGCTCTCCCTCACGGACCGCGCCGTGTCTGCTTTTGCTCTGCCCAGCCCGCCGCATCGCTGAGCGGCCTATGAAGCACACAAGATGTCGACCAGAACGCCATTGCCCACAGTGAACGAGCGTGACACCGAGAACGTAAGTGCAGCTGTCCGGAGACACCTGAGCGATACCGGGCGTGGGGACGGAGTGGTAACGACCGGGGGATGTGGTTATTTTGCGCACTGGCCGGTGCAGGTTAATGGCAGCTCTTCGTGAGGCTACAGTGTTGCAGAGTGACTCCACCAATGAGCACAGCAGCTTCTTCTTTTTTCAACCCCCCCTCCTTTTTGATGGGAATGAAACCATGGAGGGTAGAAATAGCTTAGAATAAAAGTGCGGCCCGGATGTGTCTGCCCCGCTCTCTCTACACAATAAGGCTAGCCTGAACAACGCACTGCGCCAGTACTATGCCGCTTTTAATGGCACAAGCGAGGCTCGAATGTTAACACTGAGAATGAGAACGCTGTCTGTGTGGCCTGTGAGAAAATGGTGTTGCTCCACTCGTGCAGCTGGGGGGGGATTTTCTAGTCCACGACGTCAATATATAGGGAGGGTGTCTGTGTGTGTGTGTGTGTGTGTGTGTGTGTGGGGGGGGGGGGGGGGGGGGGGGGGGGGGGGGGGGGGGATGTTGCCCTACTTTTCAATTACAAGGCTCGGTAGCATCGCAATGTGACATCCATCACCTATCGGGCCCTGCTGTAGGAGCACGCTCGGTGCTGCTGAGGAGGAGGGAGCGTGGTGTTGTTCAGCGAACCAACACGCAGACAACAGGGCGAAGAAACGACTTGAATTAATCACAGGAGATTTCTCATGCGCCGTGTGGAGGAATGTTTATGAACGACCACCCACTCCCAATTATGGCGCGCACATCCACAATAATGTAGCTCTTCAGAGATCAGAACAGATGAGGACTGCTCCTCTGTGTGTGTGTCTGTGTGTTTGTGTGTGTGCTGACAGGCTGTGACATATCTGGGTTCGTCTGATTTTTTTTCCTGGAAACAGAAGCCTCCTTTAAGGCTGCAGGCAGTCTTTTTTTTTTTTTAATGGTTGACCTATTCATACACTTACAGAGAGGGCTTTTATTTTGCCTCTATATTTCTGAGCACGTGTTTGCCCGGACTGTCATGTTGAGGTGGTTAAAATTCAAATGAGAAAATGCCTTTCCTTTCCAGCAAAGTTGCATAACTTAACAAACCCTATTGTTAACTTTTACATGAAGATATCGGTCCTCTAGTTCTCATTCGCCGATACATTACTGAACAATGATCTGCCAGTGTACAGTAATGCATCAGCTTATAGGAGTGCTAATGTAACTGTCTGTCTAATGCTGCACTTTCAGACACAGACACAGACTTCTGGGTGGCTATTAAAGCACTGCCTCAGCATCACTGGAAGTAGCCAGCCAGCCCAGGCTCCCTATGTTCGACTGAAGCAGCAGCCCCAGGGCCCACTTGCAGCTGAACTGCATTGCATAACAGCTTATTACTCAGAAAGACGAGTGGCTTTTAGTGCAGCAAAACAGAAGTAGCTCTCTTCTGGCTTTCTTCTTCGTCCTCTTCTTTTATTAATGTGTGTGTATGTGCATAGGTATGTTTGCACCCCTGAAGACATCAACTCAGTGTCTGGGATCAATGGATGGACAAGTAAAACAAATTTTGTGCATTAATCAATCAAAAGAGCCCAGAGTCATTTGCCTGTTCAAATATTCCACTGCTGATTTGGAGAAGCCAAGTGTGTGTGTGTGTGTGTACACAATTGTGTGGCTGAAGGTCAAACTGGCCTCATTACAGGTGCGATTTAAAGTTGACTTGAAAGGCACTAGTGTGGCATTTACTCGCTGCAAAAACAACACATGCACATTTCTCTGTTCTAAAAGAGGCATGACAAACAAAAGCGTCTGACTTTGTCGGGATTTAATATAAATTTATGCTGTGAAATGTACAAATGCATCATAGCCCTCACTCAGTCAGGCTAGCTGAGGTGTTGCGCACACAGCAGGGTGTAGCGTTTCCCCAGTGAAATGGGAGCAGGGGAGCCCGGGTAACCAGACCAAGGCTTTATTCTCTGGCTGGGTGTGGTGCTCAGGAGCAGAGGATCATGGGATCTCTGACCTGGACTGACATTAGCAGCTGTTGTAGAGGAGAGGACCAGAGGAGACTGCATATAGCCTGTGCCAGCATAGTACTTATAGCAAGCTGTTCCTAATTCACCTTCACATGCCGTATCACAGGGACGCTTGTTATCGGTTTTGACTGTGGAGCCAGCAACATTGTTATCACAAAATGTGCCTGTGTATTACACTTTTTTTCACAGGTTTTGCCAAAGACACACAGTCTAAAGTTCAGTTTCTTCTGATACTGACTCTTGCACTGTGGATGATAGGGTCATTAGGTTAGGGCGTTAAAGTAGAGAGATTTTGGTTCACCCCCAAATACTTCTGTATATATCCTCACTGGGCAGAATCCTTTTTTGTATGTGAAACCAACTCTGGAATTAGAGCAAAGTTACTGTTTTTATCTCTTTCAAAGTTCAGCTTCAACAGTACTGCATTACTTCTGTATGTTCTGCCTGTGTAGCAAAATCATCAGTTTGGAAATGTGCCACAAAACTACTTAAATAGTATTGGTTTGTAAATCAAAGGATGTTGCTGATCTCCACTTTTTTCCCTGCAGCACTCTTCGGTGGACGGCTTCGTTGAACCCCAAGCCCCCCCAACAAAGTCCGCGAGTCGTCACAGCCTACCACGATGCCGCAACTCTTTCACCTCCACAGAGGAACACCCTCACATTGGCAATTACCGCCTCCTCAAGACCATTGGGAAGGGGAATTTTGCCAAAGTGAAACTGGCGCGACATGTCCTGACTGGACGAGAGGTGCGACAAGTTTTTAATCTTTGCTTTATAATGTTTATACTGTGTTTTATTTGTGTTGTTATATAATATAGTGATGCACTGATCCAATATTTATGTGGGCTATTGATCAGCAGCAGTGCATTATTTGCTAAAAGGACAGCTAACAGCAAAGGATCAGCAGTTTAAGGTATTTTAAGTCTGCTACACCAACAACTTTTCTGTTTTAAGTAGTTTGTGACTTAAACGCAAACTTTGCTCATTAAGTTGACAAAACTGAAAAGCTCAGTCGGTGGTTCTTTCTCTGCGAGACTCTGTCCGGTAGGTTTTTAGTTCACGAGTCGTCATCAACTCAGATTATTGTTATCGTGACCTCCACCTGCCTGTTGTCTTCTGTGTGGCGGTGCTTGAATGGTAAATATGAGAGCAGAAAAAGGACAAACTACCACTACAATAAATCACACCAATATGCAGTAAAGACTCCCACGCTGAGCTGGAATAAAATGAGTAATAATATTATTATTCCCAAGTCAGCCAAAATGTTTAATCTCTCCAGCATGTCCTGAGTCCCACCAGGGAATCCTCCAAGCAGGACATGCTCATCCTCGTCAGATGCCTGAAACTCTTCAACCCGCTACCTTTTTCTCAGAGTGACTCTACTTTGAGTCCCTTCCTAATGACCGCGCTCCTCACCCTGTCTGTAAGTTGAGCCCAGCCACTCTCACGGAGGAGGCCCATTTCCGACACTTTTACTCACAGTCTTGTTTGTTCCATCACCACCCAGAGCTCGTGACCACAGGTGAAGGCAGGAACATAGATCAACAGTTTCACTTTCACATTCAGCTCTCTCTTCACCATGACACACCAGTAGTCACCAGTAGCGTCCACATCCAAGTGGACACGGTACCAATCCACCTGTTAATCTCCCACTTTGCACACCCTTATTATTGAACATGACCCCAAGATCCTTAAAATCCTTCACTTTAGATTGGGAATGAGTTGCTGGCCAGAGTGGGCACCCTATTTCCGACTGTGAACCATGGTCTTACACTTGGACTATACTTGGACCCCAGAGCAAGCTGGTGGTTGTTGTATGATGGACCCAACCTGTCTGCAAAATGCGGAGACGAGATCCCGAGGCCACCAAACTCGACCCCCTCTAACACTTTTTTTGTGCCTAAAAAATTTTGAACAAAATCAAAAATTAGGATTAAGGAGTCAGCGTTAGCTCCTGGCACAAACTGTTTGTGCTGATATTCATGTCACAGGAGGTTTGAAGCTCTATAGTCACTGAGTCAGCAGAGCTTTGGCAACTCTTACACACCATGTGCCTCAACACTCAGCGGCAACGCTCTGTAACTTTACATGAGTGGTTCCTCAACCCTTTGCAGTAGTACCACTCTGAGTAAAATGTTGAATATCTTGGAGGTAAGAAGATTCATGAACTGACTTGTTCCAACAGTGGTATCCTATTACAATATTACAATCAAATTCAGCCAGCTCTTTGGGACAACCCATTCTTTCACAAATGCTTGTAAAGGCACCTGCGGCAATGGGAAAACACCCGAATTCAAAGATTAAGAAGCTCCGTCTCCCGGTACTTTTGTCTATATAGTGTGTTCATTTGTTTGTCACCTTTTGCATTGCAAAGTATTTAAACAATCTATAAGTAGAGCCTGACAATGCCTTGCAGATATCAGAATGATTCTCAGGCTCTTCCTGAGATATGGGGCTAATATTGGATTGATACTCAGAATAAGCAGGTATCTGAAGCCAAGATTTGTTTTTTGAAATGGGAATTGGCAAATTTGCATCAGTTCATCCTCATAATAATACATTCTTCATGTCAACAAGACTCTTTCATTGCTGCATGTTAACAGTTAAGGCTGTAGTTTGCTGTTCTTCCATTATTGGTTAATGTAACTTCTCAGAGTTCTATTTAATAATGTTCTTGTTTTATTTGACCTATTTAAAACATAAATATATTTAACTCACCCTCACATGAAACCAAAAAAAAGCCACAATGAACTAAAAACTCTGAGTGACCTTTTCATTTATAGTTTCAGTTCTGGTAACAATGCAAGAAGGCTAAGAAAAATAGCTGACAGCTGAAGTTATGCCTCGCCACATAGAAACCAGAATGTGACAAAATGACAATATCGCTATTTATTTATCAACTCAAAATGATTATACATGAATGAGTTGATAAGGCATTGATCTACTTCCAGTCAGACTCAGTTCTCTGGCCTGTTCTGGCTGTCAGATGAACAAATTATCTCCTGTCATGACAATGTAGTACTTGACCATGTTAGCTCTCCCAGTGAGGTCACCCTCTCGCTCCCTTTCACCCACACACAGTCATACACTGCTGCCCTGTCAGAGTGATAGATGCCCTGCTTTGATGTGTTGTAATTAAAGCTCCTGTTTCTCTAAGGAGAAAACAATGACCTGCGATCTGCTCCCTGTCTTTCACTCAGCAGGACCCGCAGTGCTCACTGACAGCCCCGATCCACCTCAGAGGTCCTTCTCTTGTCTGTCTTAGCCACTTGCATCTTTTAATCTTCCGAGTTTTCAAAAGCATCAGTTCATATCTGTATTGAGTGCCCAGGGAATAAATATTCTCTCAGGTCTAACTGGTAGCAGTTTGATCTGTTCTGTGTCCTTTAATGCAAGTGTAAAACAGACACATTGAGTGTGCTACCCGCTGTTTGCCGAGAAGGTCAGGCACCGCTTTGTGTGCCTGAGAGCCTTTGCTGGCTCATCAGAATGCAAAGACATGGATCAGAGTAAGGGAGAAAACAGGTGGAAAGAACATGACCCACTAAAACTAATGCTATCGTAGCAGGAGCCTAGAAAGACGCTTATTAACGTCGATTTTCCAGATGTGATAAACAGAGATTTAACTGTGTAGAAAAACAACAAAAGGTCCTGTGAACCGAAAAGGAGGTTGCACAGACTCACTTCCACGTGACAGTGTCCTCTGTCTGCCCAAACCACATCAATTCACATGCATGCTGAGCTACGCTAATGGAAACATTTGCCTCTACCATATACCCCTATGAACTTACTCAGCAGACAACATTATTACTTCATCATTATTTATAAACATAACTGATCATTTTTTAGTGAAATTAAGGCGTGGTCATATAATCTCATAATTATGCAGACTTTTCTATATAAGGGGTATTTAATAAAAATTTAAGGAGGTCCATTTAAAATTTCCGCAAGCAAACATTAGAGTCCAGTGCATAAAACATTCGGCAGTATTTCACCAATGTTTATTATTAATTTTTTATTACAATGAACTGGCGTGTACACTAATATTATAATAATGATGAAGTGTCATTTTCTCATTTCAAGTAAAATAAGTTTTGAATTCAAATTTCTTCAAATAAAGTGCTCACTTTAAAATGTTGAAAAGGCGTAGTTTGACTTTCTCCTTTGCTTCGTTTTCCACATTTTACGCGTGAACCATCTCAGCTTTAACCCTCCTTTTCTTTCTGCGTGCTTCCTGTGTGCATACATTGACTGTCACAAAGGAAAAGGCTGCACAGATGAAAAAATAACTTTACTGTAAATATGAGAGAGTGAAATAGAAACTGTCCGTCAAAATCTAGTAATGGTTCTGGGATTGGATCTGGACCGCAGTCCACCTATTGGTGATCTAGGATCTATATAATTTCTTATTAATGGATTATCAGAAGCTTTGTTTATCATACATATAGTGTATGTATTGGGGAAAACAAATCGTATATAGATTGTACATAAAGCATACTTGTGGTCAGTGTTGAACGCTTTCTTTTGTTGTTCTGCTTTGAAGCCTTGGGTTTGTCGCTTTCTCTGTTGCAGTGTTTTAAAACTAGATAAGAGAGCAGAGCATGTTAGCGTTAGCTAGCTTGGTTAGAAAAGCGCATCCATAACTCATTCTGATCATTGTACTGCACACTCAAAAGGTAGACACACCCATTTTACAATAAACAGGACAGTAAGTTACAAAATAAACAACTTTTTCTGCAATAAAGAAGATTTGAAACTCTCAGTCGAGAATATAAACTCATTAGGAAATGCTTGACTGAGGCAAAAACTTAAGTGAGAAGCAGGATTGTTTTCTCAGACTCTTATATACCATAAATTACTTTTTCTACCATGAAGAGTCACCATCTGGCCATTAGGTATGCTTCACAGACCTGGAGGCTACATCTATCAAGTTTACATATGGTCATCATGAGCTGAATGTCATGATAATTTAATGCTTTTAAGTCATTAGGTTTAGAGTAAATGGTCACTTTCCATTAATTCTCAATTATGTATACAAATTGCTTTAACGTAAATAACAAATCAATTAAATTATCTGTTGATTTGTTTATCTTTTTCAGTCTATGTTGCAGCTTTCTTGCTGACACATGGAAGGAATTTGACCCTTGTTCTTAGAAGCTCTCAGTATCCTCTTAGTCTCCGCAGAGAGCAAATTTACTTGGAGAGCTAAATATAGAAACAAGGAAAACAAAGCACTGCAAATATGAACATGCTCATTAGCACTTATATGGCAAGTATGATATAAACTGTACTTGTTGTTTAAGAGTGCATGGACGTGCGAAGAAGCAAATATGCATACAGCATTCAGAGCACTCATTTGTGATGTGACACGAATAAAAATGTATGTTGTTGTACATTTGATATATCAAACACATCCCTGTATAACAGTCATGCCTTTCTTTTTATCGCATATGACCTTATACTATGCTAAAATACTTCCCTTTAGCACACAGATATCATGATTCTGTGGTTTTGATAAGAGAGTCTAGAGGGAAATCAGAGTGTAGAGGAAACGCGTAAAGCACTCGAGCACACGAGCGATGCAGAGTTTCCCCTTTGTGTCCTCGCTGTCTAAATATTCACACACAATCACAAGTCCTGCATACTGCGAAGAGCATATGGCCCCTGTGTTACGACTGGGCTGAATAATTAACACTGATGCACAGTGCCCTTCTGTCACTGTGAAACTGAATTATTTACCCTCAAATCCATTAGTGTGAACACGCACGTGCCCCCATGCACACAGAGCCCTTGTGTATGATTTTTATGCCGTCCAATCATTCATCAAATCTCGGTCTGCTAACAAAAATGAAAATATTTGCCTGGCATCCTGTTGAGGAAATTAAATCAATCTCACTGACTCATGCAAAGGGAATAGTGGAAGTTGAAGCAGCAAAGTGACACATGAGGACTGTTCCAACACCGGTAGGCGTACTGTACATCAACAGACACGCAAATACGTGCCTAAACCTGAGTTTCGTCCGTGACAGGAGGAAGCAGAGAAGAAGGGAGCTAGTCTGTCTGTGCACCTGCACACCTAAGAAGGGCTACAAATAGACACCACCTGCATGCATACTGTGTTTTACTACACATAGTAGGCCTTTCTGCAGGCTTTCACTTCGTTTCTTGGTGTTATTATCAAGTTTGGCTTCTGGGGTTGTATCAAATTAAATTATAGAACAATTTGTACCATAGGTCTTAGGGAAAGTGTTTTTAGATGAATAACCTGCATTCTCATCACCATGACTCAGCATTTGCTTGCTGGTTTTCCCCCTTACCAGGCTGCTTGGGATTACAGCGTCAGAGTCTGCATCCACTGATGCATGCTTATGAAGCTCTTAGAAACAGAATCGGGCCAGAGGCAAAGTAATTCTTTAAAAAAATTAATGTTTTTGTGATATTATTCATCTTTAATGTTATCAGTGTGACATCGACAGAGGTTACAATCTTTGCACCAGAATGTAATTCAGCAGGTGAACATAGTTGATGAGCTCCTTAAATACAGCTGATGTTAGACATGGTTATGATTGGAGAACAGGGTTAAGACACAGCAACTGGGGGAAAGAAAAACAGAATACACATACAAGCAAATAAAAAACATTATTGTGTAGAAAAGAAAAGAAACTTCAGATTTGGAGTGATGAAGTTGGAGTAGACCTGATTTTTTTAAATTTTCTTTAAAAAAATTTAATATCCATGAGGTCTTAGCTAAAAATCAAGTCACTGGCACACTTAATTTTCAGGGGTGGTTGATAGAAAATAGATCTGGGCTGAGTCATGCAAATTTTAAACCTGGGGCTTTGTCACTGTATGATACATTCACTATATTTCCCGAAGTTATTCACTTCCATAGTAACAAGTGTATAAATAATGGAGACTGCTTCTACAAACATTTGTGAAAGAATGAGTTGCTCTCAGGAGCTCAGTGAATTCCAGTGTGGTACTGTGATGGGATGCCATCTGTGCAAGAAGTCCACTCATTAAATTTCCTTGCTATTAAAGATAAAGTAGTTCAAGAACCGTGCGTGGAGAGCTTTGTAGAATGAGTTTCAATGCCCAAGCAGCTGCATCCAAGCTTTCCATCACAATGCAAAGTTTTGGTGTGGTGTAAAGCATGCCATCACTGGACTCCAGGTCATTGGAAACCTGTTCTCTTGAGTGACAAATCATGCTTGTCCATATGGCAATCAAATGGATGAGTCTGGCTTTAGGGGGTTGCCAGGAGAATGGTACTTTTCTGACTGCATTGTGCCAAGTGTAAAGTTTGGTGAAGGTGGAATTATGACGTGGGGTAGTTTTTAGGCCCCTTCCTGTTATGTATGACTGCACTCAAGTGCACAACACCATTCCATAAAGATGTGGATGAGAAAGTTTGGTGTGGAAGAACTTAACTTGCCTGCACAGAGTCCTAACCTCAACCCGACAGAATACCGTTGAGATGAATTAAAGCAGAGACTGCAAGGCAAGCCTTCTTGTCCAAAATCAGTGTCTGATCTCACAAATGCGCTTTTGGAAGAAAGGTAGAAAATTCCCATAAACACTCCTAAACCTTGTGGAAAGCCTTCCCAGAAGAGTTGAAGCTGTTAATGCTGCAAAGGGTGAGCCGACATCACATTAAACCCTATAAGAATGGGATGTCACTCAAGTTTCGGCAGATGAGCAACTACGTTTTATGCATCTTTAAATTCTCCTGCATTGTTACTTGGTGTAAATGCAAGACGCAGATTTCTTTTTAAGTCTAAACTGTAGCCCTGCACTCACAGTTATAGCTGGACTCATGCTCTGTCCCTACACGTGTGATATGCTGACTTTGTGCAATGTCATAAAAAGCATGTACATTTACATGCACCATTTGGTGTAATAAAGTTTGGCAAACAACATAGCGTTCTGTAACCTAGTGGTTCATTCGATTAGGAAAGTGGAACTTTGACAGACTATTAAGTTAATTTTTAACTGCACAGATGTTTGTTAAATATTTTTCCGTTTACTTTATTAGTGCATTTTATTAATATATTATCGTATCACTGAGGCCAAGAAGGAGAAGGCAGCTTCTCCTTTCCAGTTCTGAATTGAGGCAGCAGCATCCATTCAGTACAAAGTACAGTGCAAAAAGAACAAACACATGTTTAAGAGCTTTGATATTTCAGTTGATTGAATCTCAAGAGGCATACGGAGGCCGTAAACCTCGTGAAGGATTTGAAATATCAAGTCAGCAAACAGCTACTAGCTTGATCCTTAGACCTCTTTGCTCTCTGTAGTTAGGCTAAGAAAAGATTTTATGGTAATAACCTGTGGTTAGACTATAAAAACTGCTGTTTATTATTTATTTACGCATATAAAAAAAACAAAACAGAAAAAAGCTTGTCGTATCTCTTTTTTCACACATGCAGCCGTGAACTTTTCTAGACTTGTGTGTGTGAGCAATCAGCTCAGACATTTAATAGTGTTTAACCTGAGACTTTAATAGTACAGGATGACTTTCTGTTTGCTACATGGGGGGAAAAGGGAAACGTATCAGCATAATCGCACCAAAAACTAAAACTTCTCAAGATAATGCATGTGCTCGCTTATGACTCTGCAGTATGGCACAGCTAGTTATTTTCAGGAAGGCTCTGAGCACTCAAAGTGAGGAGACTAAGTCGGTTTCCACAAGCACTTTAGGGTGATTATTGAGATGGATGGAAATGACTGCGGTCATGGTTGCCAATCGAGAATATTTACCTAAACTTTTCTTGCTCCCTGCTTTATGTTGGCTCTTGATTCACAGTATAGTCATAGTCAAGAGGGAATAAGTATTTCTGCTTTGATCTCTGCAAATCACTGCTTCATGTCTTAATGAATTACTGAATAGAGAAGCTTTTTGGTGTGTGCAGGCTGAATGCATGATTCAGCTGTGACATGTTTTGACAAAGCCACCTCACAGCACAATAGTGAAATAATAAGAGTTCGTTTCAAAGCAAGTTTTAACTGCACAAATACAAAACTAGAATTAGGTTTGACATCTCGGTTATCTTTTATCTCCTGTCTACATCCTGCTCTCTCTCCCCCTTCCCACCCTTTCTTTTTCTGCCCATCTCTTCCTGTCTTTTCTCTCTCTAGGTGGCGGTGAAGATAATAGACAAAACCCAGCTGAATCCAACCAGCCTACAGAAGGTGAGTTTATGTTTTATGACCACATGGTAACATTGATGTCTTGGTTACAGTGTTCGTGGGCTTTTCCGATCGTCTTTCCCGAGTTCTTCCCTCTCTGTTCTTTGCTCTTTGAACTCAGGATGTGCTATTTTACATAATGTAATCAGATGTACTCAGGAGAGACCACAGGGCTTGTTTAATCTCCAGCCACAGCCTCCTTCACTCCACTTGACTCTGTTGGTTGTGGTTAGGGGCAGCTAAAAATACAGTTGCTGGCCTGTTTGTCACTTACCCTTGTCTAGCAGTCATAACCAATTAGAAAAAAAGGCTGTGGGACTGCTTCCTGATTACTGACTCCCATTCGGGTCATTTTGCTGATTAAATACACACACGTGGTTATCTTTGTGTTCTTTGTCCATATATTGCATTATTAGCTCTCAAACTCAAAGTGTTAACCTTCAAATAGGCCTTTGAATATATGCGAAAAGGTAAGGGGTACTCAAAAGGTCCTCACGTTCCCTAAATGTCCTCACTCCAGTGGTTTTAGACTTAAGCCGGTCCTCACAAAGATTGCTATCCAAGTCGCAGACCTGTACACATACAGTCATCATAGCAGATTAGACCATGTGGAAGGAAAGCAGGAGCTGCCAGCATCACCTACTGCGAGTCTAAAAATAAATCAGGTGTGCAGCTGACTGACAGAATTCTTTTCATGATCATGACAGTATCGTAGCGCGCCTCACCACCGCTGCTGCTCTTTTACTTTCCGGTTTTTGTAAAAGATGAAGAAATTGCCTAGCAATTGACTGACTCATTATGATAATGCACAATTATAACAACCACACCTACCTAAATTGCACTTGATGGTGTCTTTGTAGGCCACCAGGGTGGGAAAATATTGCCCCCTGCAAGCTTCTTAATGACAAAATAATTGTGATTAACTTCTAAATAGTGCTTCCACCTTATGTTGGTCTGAATGGAGATGAGATGAGTGAACTCGGTGAGTCAGTGAAGGCTGGCGTAATCAAGCAGAGTGTAATCATAAAGGGCTATTGTGAGACCAAATCTGGTTCACTGCCGAAGTCCTTCTTTGACATCTGTAAAACATGGTGGTTTTTCGCCTATCAGGGCATTTCTAACACGATTATATTCCTGCAATTGTCTTGGATCTTAATGGGATCCGACTGCAATTCTTTAGCCAATCAGTGTGTAGTGGCTGTGAGAGTTTCAAGCGCTCAGTTCCACGCTCATCTAATCTGACCGAGATAATTCTCGTTGTTTGAGCTCTTTTGTGTCGCAGCCTATTGTGTGGTTTCTAATCTGTGCACAAAGTGAGGGTAATGAACATTTTGTTTTGTGCGTATGCAGTGTTTTAATATTCTGCATAGAAACTGACTGGGACGTTGCCAGATTGGGTCATGGGGAGTTTCATACCGGATGGGTTGGGTTGTCCGCTGTGTAGTGTTGAATGTAGCAGGACAGATATATCACGTGACTGTGCAGCCCAGCTGATCAATTATTCAGCAGCACTTATACAGCTTTGTATTTATATATATATATATATATATATATATATATATATATATATATATATATATATATATATATATATATATATATATATATATATATATATATATATATATATATATACACACACACACGCATGTATATGTGTATACGTATACACACACACACACACATATATATGTGTATACATATACACACACATGTATATGTGTATAATATATACACACACATGTGTGTGTGTGTATATATATATATATATATATATATATATATATATACATACATACACACACACAC
>VURO01005386.1:19678-37559 GCA_015108175.1 Pelvicachromis taeniatus | reverse complement strand
TTACGTCATACAGTACATTGATGTTTGCAATCGCATTGGCAGATGATCTCAAATCTTCTGCATTTGTATGAACTGTAGAGTCTTGTTTTGTACCCTTGTGGGGAGCAGCTACATAGTTATATATTTTCACGTCCTCTTTTCCATACTATAGATTCCCGTAATAGTATACGGACATGCCATCTGCAATGCAGAAGCTCGTCTTGTAATGCAGCAGTCGTCTCTTGGACTGAATCGATTGTCTCATTGACCCAGAGTGTCCTATGCTACCCTTGTAAAAGCTCCATCATGAATACATTAAAGGGAACATGCGCTTTTTATATACAGTTTTCTTCTTGGGCACCCTTTCCGACCTTGGACTGATCAAATAATGTCTTGGAAAAACCAAAGAGAAGCAACGTTGCAGTCATTTGCTGTGTCTCCTGGTTTTTGCAGGTTTGCAGTGCTGCTGATGATCAAGTAAAAGGCTGGAAAAATAATAAAAATTGGGCTTTGAGAGTGTAAAAGTTAGAAATCACTACTGTACTATAATACGTAGTGTGGATAATTTAATCTTGCATTTTATCAGAGCTTTTCATAGATGTGATTTCATTTTCAGCCATGATTTAAGCTTTTAATGATTATGAAAACAAGATTATGGCGATCGAATGATTATTGTTAAGGTTTTTCATTCAGGTTCCCCCCCCCCATGATGCGCTTCTGTCGTGTTGTCTGATAAATCTAGCATTTCCCTTTATGTTTCTATTCTATTTGCCACTCCATTAAAATCCCCAATCGCACACCCTGGCAGGCTGAGGCTCTCTCTATGTTCAGTAAGGTTCACATTTGTTTATTTATTTAATTTTCAGTCCAGTTATAATTAAAAAAAAAAAGAAAACACAGTTAAGGTTAAAAAAAACAAACAACAAAAAACCAACAAAAAATCCCAAACAATATTTAAGATTTCTGGTCACTTTGCTGGGTATACCTTACTAGTACTTGGCTGGACTCTCTTTTGTCTTCAGAACCAGTAATTCCTCATGTCTGTAACGACATGATAGCACACATCCATTTACACCCATGATCCATGAATCTCATGTTCCACCACATCCCAAAGGTGCTCTATTGGATTGAGATCTGGTGACTATGGAGACCATTTGAGTACAGTGAACTCACTGTCATGTTAAAGAAATGTGAGCTATGTGACATGGTACATTATCTCACTGGAAGCAACCATCAGACCAAGGGTACACTGTGTTCATAAAGGGATTGACATTATCAGGAACAATACTCAGCTATGCTGTGGTGTTTAAATGATGCTCATTTGATATTAAAGAGCGCAAAGTGTCCCCAAAAAATATCCCCCACACCATTACACCACCACTGACATGTGGCATTGATCCATGCTTTGTTGTTCACGCTAAATTCAGACCCTAGGGTCTGAACACTGCAACAGAAATCGAGACTCTTCGGACCAGGAAACATTTTTCATTTGTCTTCTAATGTCCAATTTTGGTGAGCCATACAAATTGTACCCTCTGGTTCCTGTTCTTGGCTGACAGGAGTGGAACCCGGTGTGGTCTTCTACTGCTGTAGACAGTTGCTTTGAGGTCTGACATGTGCGTTCAGAGATGCTCTTCTGCACACTTTGGTTGTAATGAGTGATTATTTGAGTTACTGTTACATTCAGCTCAAGACAGAATGGCCATTTTAATGGCCATTTAAAGTAATTTAAATCACCTTTCTTCCTCATTCTCATGCTCGGTTTGAATGTGCACATTCCTAAATGCACGGATTTGCTGCCATTTGATTTAATGATGTGACATTTGCATTAGCGAGCAATGGGATTTGTCTAGCTAATAAAGTGAGCAGTGAGTATATTAAGATTAGGATTTTGTTGGAGGCACTCTTCAAATTCGAAATCTAGACTGAATTTCTCTGTAATGCCTGGGGCTGTTTGGGCTGCTCGATGACCCTTTACCAACGATCCAAAATTTAAGCAGATATGTACAAATTCCCCCCTTTCGGTATCATAGTAGTTTTTGTATTTTTACTACACAGCTGCCTGGACAGCAAATTGATTATGTTGTGATGTAGATGGTTAAACTGCTGGTCTGCATAGCTAAGTAAACGACAGTATATCCAGAGGCCACAGTAAATAAGTGGCTCAGGAAGGATTGTCCAGTGCATTTAAAAACAATAAAAAAAAATCTGATCTGATGTTGATTAGACATTTTGTACGCAGGCAAACTTGGAGAAGATTTGAACCATTCATACGGACTCGGTTTCAGTGTGGGTGACTGAGGTTCGAGATGCCTGATTGGGCCACATCATTCTTACACTCCCCGTTAACAGCGACTCTTTCATGTTAGCCTGTCAAAATGCCACTAATATTTCTTTTTATGGTCTCAGAGGAGCCGGGCAGTGGGCTCACCATCTGGCACTGTAGGCACAATCATCGCCCTGTCAGATCTTTTACTGCCACACGCATGCACATACACACAAACCTGTATGACACATAGAGACACAAGCAGAAGATATTTGGTTTATGTAGAAGGCTCAAGCTGGCAGAATCTCAGAAGGGGTTTTTGTCAGTTTTGGTAACATTATACACACATGTATGCATTAGTGTAGCTAGCATCCTCTCCAAGTAGAATTAACTTTATTTCACATCAAACATACATCACTTAAACACCTATTTTCTTAAGCATATCTGCGTGAGCCCATAGTGTCCCAATCATTTGATTTTAAAGAGAGGTTAGCAGAAGCCAAAATGAGTCATGAGGTTACAGTGAACCTCCACTCTTTTTCGTTATGGCCCATTGGCCCTGATGTGACTTTGAGGTGGTTTCAGCCCCAACAGGAAATGAGGTCAGTTGAGCATCCAAAGCACCTCCTGAGATTCACCACAGGAAATGCATCACATGTCATCTGTGGTCAGGATTGTTGACGTTGTCATGGTTTTAGGCATTTTTAGCCCTAAAATAGGCCTCTGCGCTAATCCCCTCAGAGCAAACCCTGCGCTCATCCCATCATCCCAGCACTTTCTCTTTGTAATCTGTAAATAAGAGTTGTTTTCTTTTTCATTGCCTAAAAGATGTCAGTGAAATATGGAAGGTTACATGATTGGCAAGTGCTTCTCTTCTGTTGCGCACGACATGTAAAAGGCTGGAGAGTGTGAAGAGAGTGTAAGAAACCCCAGAAACACTGTCAGCTTCTCCACATATTATTTATCAACATGGCTCAGAGCTGCAGTACCAACCTTTACCCTCCCTCTTATATCCCAGTGTGACTGTGTGAGAAACCGCTCCGAACAATACACGATGACTCTGTTTGTGTATTCTGCAAAAAGCTCACTATGGGGTCAAGCTCTTGTAAATGGGTGTTGTTGATGTCTGTCTTCTGCCTGCCATTCTGCATTAGCCAATGAAATACTGTTGAGCCTATGGGCTAGTGGAGCTTTGGTCTTGTTCAGATGAGCGGAAGGTGATTGGCCGGGCAGCACTTCTGTCTGAGGTGAATCATAACACAACTGAAATGTTGGCTAAGATATGCACAGATTTAAATGTTTGTGAATATTTTCTGTTCCACAAGACTTATTTGAAAAGCGTGAAAATGAGTTTGGTGTAAGTAAAGTGTGCTTTGGTTTTGTGGATTATGAATAACAAGTGGCACATAGTTGCAGAATGATTGAAAAAGAGATGTGCCTTTTCTTGTTGGGTTTCAGCACTTTGGGAGTCGAGGATGGGGCGGTTTCCTGAATATCAGTGACGCTGCCTGCCTGTTTGTTTCTATGTCTGTCACTGTCTTTCTTGGAAAAACAGAAAGCTGTGGTTATTTACTGATATATGGTTTTGAAGTAATATTTGAGCACATTAAACTTGCACGCACGTACCCATTAGAGGGATGAGGGCTTCCAGGCTTCCAGACTACTCATCCTATCAATAATCTCCATGTTGAATGAGCAGCTGTGCTGCTGTGACTGAAATAGTCCAGCCAGTTCTTGTAAGTGTTCCCAGTCTGATATCTGCTCCTTCTGTATGGGGACTGCTGTAATTAAGGCTAGTTTGGGAGACTGGGTGCCTCTGGGTGGCTGGAAGTAGGTCACTGGCACAGACTACTGGGATTCAACCACATTGCAGATGATGTGTGCGATGCAAATTTTTTTTATTTTTGTAGCTCTTTCTGTAATCCTTGTCTACCTGAAAATCTGCTTTATGCCACGCTGTGACCCCCCCCCCACCTTCCTGCATCTGTAGATATTAGTGATATTAATAGTAGACTGGGTCAAAGACCGCTAACTCATTATCTCCTGTCAGCCTGCATGGTGGCTACATCCTTATTGAGCTTCTATCGACAGACACAGTGTTTGTTGTTGTCGTTTTCCACTGCCCTTCTCAGATTTGTTCTAATTTTTGTTTCCAAGTGGCTGCACGCGTGCTTCCCATGTGAGGGGCTTTAGGGCAATGACGCAAATGAGAGAGAAAAGAGAGGCGGAACAAGGCAGAGACGGGAAGAGATAAGAGACTGAGATAAAGCACTGCCTCTGTAATTCATCACTCATCCAGAATATTACAGATTTTCTGTCTTGACTGATGTATCAGATATTGAAGCACGTGCATGGACAGATGTGTATCAGAGGATGTGACTTTTTTGGGGGGTTTCTTGTTTGTTTGTTTGTTTGTTTTTTATTCTTGTGTAGGGGGGTAGATCTTCTGGTTATTGTGTCAATGTGTTTCCACTCTAATTGACTTTGTTACCATGGGGGAACCTCTCAGGCCAACACGGCAGCTGATGAATATGGAGCAAAGTTTGCCACGCGGAGACGCTTGCTGATCTGAGCCACTTGGATCTGGAAGATTTCTGTCCCATAACAAATTCAGGATATAAAATCTGCATGCACACATTTCTTTAAAATGTCAATCTTAAAATAGTTGCATTAATGTATAAACATGAGTGTAATATGCTGTAAGTTGTTGGTGTTTTCGTAGTAGTACAGAAATAGATCACACAGATTAAGTACAAAGCCACGAGAGAGATGCTAAAAGTTTTGCACAGTGGATTTGAAATCAGTCAACATATGATGGAAGACTTTCAGCTTTAGGGAGGTTTAACAAAAATTTTCTATTAACTGTTTAGTTTACATACAAGCTCACAAGTATTTGAACAAAACTAGCATAATTTTATTTTTGATAGTTGAATCCTTTGCAGTCAGTCAAGATCTGCATTCGGTTTTATCTTCAGTACCTGAAAAGCATGCTCTGTTGAGTTGAGATCAGGTGACTGACTCGGGCATTGAAGAATATCCAATTTCTTTGCCTTGAGAAACTCTTAGGTTGCTTTTGCGGTGTGCTTTGGGTCGTTATCCATTCCCACTGTGCTGTCAACTCAGTTTTGCAGCGTTTGGCTAAATGAGCAGAAATGAGCACACAGAGTATCGCCTTGTGCACTTGTACAGAATTCATCCTGCTACATCTATCAGCGTCACGTCGTCAATAAACACTGGCGACCCAACAGTGACCTCCTTCCACTAGGAGCCAAACATGTTCACGGCATAACACCGCCTCCACCGTGTTCGGCAGGTCATGTGGTATGACCTGCCTAACTCTAATCTGGCCTTCTTGTTCTTGAGTGTAAGCATTGGTTTGCACCTTGTAAATCCTCTATATTTGCCTCCATGAAGTCATCTTGTCATTGTAGACATCCACCTCCTCAGGAGTGTTCTTGAGTTGTTTAGTTGCTGAGAAGTTGTTGTTCCTAATAATAGAAATAATTCTGTCATCATGTGTTTTGGTTGTCTTCTGTGGTCTTTCGGGCATTTTGGTGCTGCTCAGCTGGCCAGTGCATGTGTTTTGGGTCTGATAAATAAAACGGGGAAAAGCTATAAAATTAAATTCAGATATGTCTGTGTTACTGTTATTTGTCATGAAAGGCGAAAGAAGCTTACTTACTTAATAGGGATGGAATACTGCAATACTTTTGCTATTGTCAATAAATGTCATTAAAATGATTACGAAAAGGACATTTTTGAACTTTGTGATCAAGATTTATTTACATTTTTTTTTTTTTTTGTCTTGGTATGCTTATTTTGTACTCTTGATAGCATTTAGAGCGGTGGGAGGAGTGTATGTGGGCTTTCCTATGAATAAACTACAGTGCCCATCTACATTGTAATGAGAAAATGTCACTGAGTGTGCCTTACTGATGTGGTTTTAATAGTTTCCGGACAACAATGGAGCTCTGTAGCACTGGGCAATCTATGCAAGCCTTCAAACCATTCTTGTTAGTTGGGGGGGGAAAAAATGTTGTTTATGTTTAAGAAAACTTCAGAAGACTTTTTCTTGCATTATTCGTGTGTGGGCGTGCGTGTGTTTTGGGATGTAATGAGAGAAAGAAAAGAAAAAGTGAGGCAGGTGAGCAAGTAGAGACAAGGAACCAAGGAAAGAATTAGAGTAAGAGTGAGTACCTGCATGTTGTTGAACCAGACTGTGGCTCAGAGGTCCCACAGAGTCAGGCCTGCTCACTGGTGTAATAGCTGTGTTTGATGACCTAGAAACATAGACTATCCCGGCACTTATGTAAGACCTAAAAGGCCAGTGAAAGAAGTCGAACAAACACGCTCGTATAGACACATACACACACCCACGCACACACACACACTGCACTACAGTATCCATTCTCTTCGTTTAATTTGACACATTCGATAACGACATATTTTTCCCTCGTTTTTAGAAAAGACCGTGGATCAAAGCGTTGCTCCGTTTTCACTGAGTCGAAGCCAGCAAATGGCAAAAATCTGTGCTCTGCCTCAGGTGTGAAATCCCAGTCGTGTCGGCGTTGAAATTTAACACTCAAACACAACCTCAGCAGAGCTCTGCTGAGAATCGGCAGAACGTAGACGATTCAACAGCACCTCTAAGTGGCTGCAGAAACTCGTCCGACATAAACAGCCATGCCAAGACTGAGTTTTAAATGATTCTGCTTTCTGACTCATCACTCAGATGTTGCACAGGGGGACTCAGAGAAATTAGATTTTCTTTTATCCTCCTGTGGCAGATAGAAACTTTCTCTCTCTGCAGTAGAGGGACCTTCTTCTACATTTTGTTTTCTACAGTTAAATGACTAAGGCATCAGCATCATTTCTGCATCTTTTTTGCATGCTAAGATGATTACATTAGGCAGCAGATGTCTGACTGGCTCTGAGCCTGTGTACTGCCTCTCTGCAGTGGCTGGCTGTGCGTGTGATGCTGCTGACTGGCTGTTTGGACGACCGATTGGCCGGCTTGCTGGACTGCAGCGTGTCAGTGGAGATGTAATTCTCTACCCCGTCTGTGTAGAGCAGGGTTTAGCACAATGCTGTCACTGCGCCAGTCATGTTGCTTCACACAGTCCAGTTGTCGTGTCATCCTCAGGTTCTCTTATGGTTTCGTAGATGCATGTAATTTATTGTGGCTGAGTTCCCTTCACTTAACTTCTCTAATCAGTGCTTAATAAGTGCTTTCCCAGCAGAGCCCGAGCTGACACTAAGTGCTCATTGATTGTAATTTTATTTGACATGTTTGTGGGTGCATTAAATGTTCCTGTGTGTCTCTACAGCTCTTCAGGGAAGTCAGAATAATGAAGATTTTGAATCATCCAAATATAGGTAAGTCCAAACTGCAACCTGCAAGACCCTCAGTGAGTTCGGATTAGTATTTCCCTGTAAACCCACACCGTGTAACAAGCTACTGCCTTATCCATGAAAACATCTCACACTTTGATAAGACTGTACTTTCCTTCTGAAAGTTATTCTTTTACTTAGAATACTGTGCAAAACTCGTTGTCCACACCTCATTTCTTTATGTTTTCTTTTAAAGAGCCAGACTTTTTTGAGGGTTTTTTTTCTTAGCTCCTCTTGAGCAATAGTTCTCCGGGCTTTCTTAAGGTCTTTTACAGTTTTTCTTTTGATCCTCCATGCAATATCACATGGAAAGTGTCTGATTGAAGTAAAGGTCTTCATTTGTCAGTGTGACAATGATCCCCAAAACACTGCCAAATACAGTAAAAGAATATCTGGATAGAAAAACCGGAAAACAAGGAACACTATCAGTCATGTTGGCCTCCCCAGAGCTTGGGCGAAAAAGCACTGTGGAATCATCTTGAGAGTAAACAGAACAAAAGGCAGCCAGCATCCAAAGAAGAGCTTTAAATGTCCATCGAGAAGTCTTGAGAACTATTTCTGACGACTACTTAAACTACAGTTCAGGGTGTGTTAAAGAATGAATGTGGTCATACCAAGTATTGACTGTTAAGCTCCTTAGAGTTGCAGAAACTCTGTTTTTGTCTTATATACTGAATTTCCATGTACGTTTGCACTTGTTTGAATAAATCATAGCACCTGCTTCCTAGAAAAATATAAAGACATTATCACATCTTGATCTGACCGTGCAAAAGTAAAAGCATAGTTAGCAAATGGTTGATGCCAATTTGTACCATACTGGCGCCATTCAGACTCAGTTAAGAGTTTTATTGCATTAGGATAGACCAGACCAGCAAGTTCAGCTTACACCAAATCACAACTTTCAATAAGCTTTTGATTTACTTCATCTCTGCCTCCTTCTCCTTCCTTTTCCCCACTTTCTCCTGCAGTGAAATTGTTTGAGGTGATTGAAACAGAGAAGACTCTTTATTTGGTGATGGAGTATGCCAGTGGTGGTAAGCGAAGCATTAATTCATGTCCACCAAACAGGTGATATTTTGTTAATTTTTCTGAGTGTCACTCTGCTGTGGTAGTCTACCTCTATACCTATATTCATCCAATAAAAATGCTTATTTACAAATCTGTCACTCTAGTTAGTCACCATTTTAAATTAAATATTAAACATATTTGTTGGCTTACCTCAAAGCAAGCATTAGTACATGGTTATTATGATGTGATTTTTATGGATATACTTATTGACAATTATAAATGTGATCTTTCTACAGGAGAAGTGTTTGACTATCTAGTGGCTCATGGCAGAATGAAGGAGAAGGAGGCCAGAGCCAAGTTCAGACAGGTGAGTCATCAGTATCGCAGTTCTCACGCCTCTATCGTCATTCCCTTACTCTGTTTTTTGAGAGAAGACTGCATGCACCAAGATCAAGCTTTATCACCGACTGCAGAGGAAAGACGAGCAACTTCCTTTTAAATGCTGCTCTGACCTCTAGTGGTGCTGCAGGAGGAATAAGGCATCTGCAATAGTTTGTGGATTTACTAGTTTCTTTTCATGCTTGCTTGGCCTGAAAGTGAACAGATTTCAATTTCAATTTATTTATTTTTTTGTTCGGTGCAGTGTCAACAGGGTCAAAATCCAGATGTGTCCATGTGTATGTCTGAGTGCATGCAGGTGTGTGGTCAAAGAACAACAGGTTTTCTGTTTGATTGATGTCATTTCTGTTCTAGCGTGTCTAAATCTGTAAGGCTTAGACATGCTAGCCTGTGTGTAGCCTGTCAGCCTGTGTCGTCACACAGTAACAGCAGTCTCTGCATGAGAGACATTTAGATTTTCAAAAACTTAATAAATACAAGTCATAAACCTGAAGTAAAGCTCAAAACAGCCCAGTGATACTCAAGGTTTTTTTTTTTTAAACGTGCCAAATTAAAGATCGTGTGCAAACTACTAATAAAATGTTTTGCTTGCATGAAAGCGCTCTTTGTTTGTTTGTCTCACGGTTTGAGATAAACAATGTCACTGCAAAAATCTTATACAATACCCAGCCTTCTCTTTTTCTTAACCGCTAATTCAATTATTAATTTCACTGGGGGGGTCGGAAGCCTTTTCCAGCTGGCATCGCACCCTGATCAGGTAGCTAGTCATTTGCAGGGCTAGCCGAAAGAGACAGACAGCTGTTTAATTCATCTATGTCTAATTTAGAGTGTTTTCACACCTGCAGTGTTTATTCTGTTCATGGTGTGAGCGTAATTCAACCCCGATCTGAACCAACTACCCCGGTGTATGTTACAAGTTTGAATTATTAAAAAAATTAACAAATCCTGTAGAAACGTATGCTTTTTATTCTCAATGCGGGAAGATTCTATAGATGTGCAAAGGTCTATATGGGCTGTGAAATGAACATAAATTCAGTTTTCTTACACAACACCTTGTTCCTGTATATACGTTTGTTGCTCCAGCCCTCATCTCGCCAATGAGTGCATTGAACATTCTCTCGTGGTTTGTTGCGATGCGTTTTGGTTTGCTTGGATTTCACTTGGATTTCTGTCTGTGTTAAACCACCGTGTGAAGCTACTAGTTTACAAACTCATCAACTGATTCGGAGCAGAGTAAACGAACTATAGGTGTGAAGGCGACCTTAAAATCACCAACTAGCCTGACGGCAGGCTGTGGTGACGCAGCACAACAAAACAGTTTGTGAACAAAACCAGTAGATTAATCAATGAAGAAAATAGCTGTTTTTATGTGTATTTGTACGTATTATACATGATATTGTACATTTAATTACTGGCATTATGCCTGTTTTTTTTGTGTTTTCTTTTCTATTTATATTTCAGATTGTGTCTGCAGTGCAGTATTGTCACCAGAGGAGGATAGTACACAGAGATCTAAAGGTGAAAGTTTGTGAGCCGATTTCTCCTCACGGTTATCCACGTCAGTCACCTTCTGTCGGTGTTGACGGTCCACGACGTGCTTTGCCTCTTTTTCTCCTCACTGCAGGCGGAGAACCTGTTGTTAGATGCAGATATGAACATCAAGATTGCTGATTTTGGCTTCAGCAACGAGTTCACTGTGGGCAGTAAGCTGGATACTTTCTGTGGCTCTCCGCCGTACGCTGCTCCCGAACTCTTCCAGGGGAAGAAGTACGATGGTCCAGAGGTGGATGTCTGGAGTCTCGGGGTTATCCTCTACACACTGGTCAGTGGCTCACTGCCCTTTGATGGACAAAACCTAAAGGTGGGCAGCTGTTTTTTTTTTTAGTATTACTGTCTGTAGTTCATATTGACTTAGAAACTACTTGGAAATTTTAATGTTGCAACTGGTGATAAGCTTGGAAATGCTTTTTCTATATGAGCACTTTTCACCTCTGACTGTCCACATGTCGATAAAGTGCTCTGTGTTTCAGGTAAAATGCTTATGTAATCATCTGATGTTAAGATCATATTGCACTTGGGTCTTGCAGATATTCTCAGTTGTGTGCGGCGAGACAATAGAAAACACTGATACAGTGTATGTAAAAGGAGGAGTTATTTTTCTACCAGGTTTTGTTATCATGGTTAGTACGACTGTGATGCTGATCTCAAGATCAGCTACAGATTCCTTTATTAATTGTCCACATCACAGTTGAGCTTGAGGAAAAGCTTTTTTGGGAGACGAGTCGAATGGAAAGAAAAAACGGAAACGAACAGCGCTTCAGCACATTTTATTTAAAATATTTATTGTCCAAATAATTATAGCTGAACTGTAACTGTTTCTGTAATGACATATTTTATTTATCAGTTTGAATAATTCTGTTTGAGTATGAAGTAGCTTAAACTCCAAAAAGCCAGATTAAATGAAGGTGGGCCAAAAAGAAATCTGAACCATGCGAACAGAGTTACGATGTTCACATGCATCAGCTCAAAAGTCGGTTACTTCATTAACCATAAAAAATTAAAGGTGGAGTTTACTGTGTGTTGTGTGTAATGAGACGTCTTGGACATGAATTCATGTTCTTGTAATAAAGCAACAGTTTGGACTAAATTTAGTCAGAATCAGTAATGTTCACAACAGGGCTGAATGACATGCAGTGTTATAGATGCATTGATCAATATCTTTACAGCCACAAGTGCAGCATGTGAACACAGCCAGCCAAAACGGAGCCATAAGAGAATAAATATTTGACCGGCATTCACCACTTGACTCTATAAATAGCTGCTGAGTGCATACTGGATGAGTAAATAAGCAACATTATACGGCGATTGTGTTGTTTGCGTTGGGGGCTGCTCCTTTCAAATGGCCTACATGGGGAAAAATGATGCTGCTCCTTTTATTGCTAAACTTTGTTGCTAAATTCTCCTCCTGCTTGTCTGTGACGTTGGTGTGCAGGAGCTGAGAGAGCGAGTCCTGCGAGGAAAGTACCGTATCCCCTTCTACATGTCCACAGACTGTGAAAACCTGCTAAAGAAACTGCTCGTGCTCAACCCCGTGAAACGAGGCAGTTTGGAGGTATTACCTGTGTTTTCATTGATGCAGCATAACAGTTTTTTCTTCTGCAGCAAGTATTCAAAAAAATAGTCGTAACCATTTGGGGTAATATTGTTTTTACATCGTGGAAGCAGGTATTTGCCACTGTTGAGGTGTGTCAGACGAAAAATTGATTTCACTAAAGCATTCATCGACAAAAAAACTAAATGGAATGGAAATAATCTTTAATTTTGTGTACGAAATCCATATACGTTGTGCATTCATTATTATGAGTTTTTCTCCTTTGCAAATAGTATTTGCACACTCATCGTTTACAGGTCAATACCATCCCTGCACTCAGACCCAGGCTCAATAGTAAAGATTTCTCCAGCAATAATAACAATTGATCGCCATGTTGTCAGCTTTTCGTCAAATTCCTGTTGCACATTGTGTAACTGATTAATTACAAGCCGTTAAAGAAAACATGCATGAGTTTTAATTGCCTTCTTTCTTTGTCAGCAAATCATGAAAGACCACTGGATGAATGTAGGTCACGAGGAGGAGGAGCTTAAACCTTACATCGAGCCTGAGGCGGACTTCAGTGATTCATCCAGAATAGGTGTGTGCTTGTGTTTGTGTTGATCTCATTCTTTGTCATTTAAAATTCTGGGATTCTCGCCTCTAATGTTAACTGACTCCATCACTCAGAGCTCATGGTGACGATGGGTTTCCCTAAAGATGAGATTACTGATTCCCTGCAGAGTCAAAAATATGACGAAGTCATGGCCACTTACCTGCTCCTGGGAAGAAAAGCCCCGGAGGTGAGTTTGTTTGCCTTGCGTCTCATTGATCACCTACAGTGCCGCTGCATAGAGTGCAGTGAGTCATGTGACCACATCCGCTTTCACGTTGCAGTTCGAAGGGAGCGAGCCTCTGGCTAACAGCATCCTGGGGCAGCGACAGCGGCCGACCAGTGACATCAACAACAGTTCCAGCATTTCTCCCGCCCATCCCAAGGTCACGCGCAGCATCTCGACCAATCAGAAGCAGCGTCGCTACAGTGATCATGGTGGGGATGATGATGATGGTGGTGGTGGTGGTGGTGTCGTAGAGAAGCCAAGTAAAGTAACCTCATCCTTCCCGGCTCTGAGAGTGCTGCGTGTTGTGTAGAGGGAAGTTACTCTCAGTCACTGATGATTGGTCGAATGATCAGACTCCAGTGTGCACACTGTTCAATAGACCTCAATGAGCTTTACAACAGAAACATTTTCCCACTGTTGACACTAATTTAGGAACTTTCCATTCCTTGTGCTCTCAGATTTATTTATGGTGGGGAAAAAAAACTCTCTAAAACCCCGACAGACTAACTTGTTTGCTTAATGTGGTCTAATTTTCCTAAACAGTGAACCAGCACTTAAATTTCAAAATCAGTGACTCAACCTGCACACTGCACTGGTTGTGTAGCAGCTTCCTCCTAAGTCTTGTGGGGCCATTGTGTTTGGCGCCATCTTCTGGCTTGCTGCTTTCCTGCAGCTCCCTCAGGAGCAGCGCCTCAAAGCATGTGGAGGGAACAGCTCTGCTTGATATGTGCTCACCTTGGCTTCTGTATCTGTATAACTCGAGAAACAAAGTGTTGATGCTGCCTCTGACAGATTAGATGATGTATAAATCCTGGCTTTGATTGGCTTTGCTTGACACTGTCCTCGTCTGTTTTTTTTTTTTTCCTCCTGAAATCTTAAACGTTGGCAGTGTAGAAATAACGACACGCTTGGTGATACGTATGTAAGTCCAATCCCGTGTCTTTGTGTATGCGTCTCTCATAGTGGGTCCATCTGTGCCGCCGGCGGTATCGTATACAAAGCGTGGCCAGGCCTTGAGCGTGGAAAGTGACCACAGGGAGGAGTGGGACGGAGCGCGCCGGCTAGAGCTCAGCACTTCAAAAGGAGACGTTCCCGCTTCGCCCCTGGGGGTGCAGGAGAGGAAGAAAACCACAAGTGCTGTGGGGGTGAGGAAATGGGCACTGTACACTGCATACTCCTGAATAAACAACCTCAGACAGCCATGTTTAATACTCAAGAAAACGTTTTGTCCTTTTTATATAATTCAGAGTATTTTTTTTTTTTTTGTCTCTGTGCACAAACAGACCAACGGGTCTATGACTCGCAGGAACACATACGTGTGTGAACGATCCTCCACTGACCGCTATTCAGCTATTCCCAACGGCAAGGACAGCAGGTACGTGCTAACAATCAGATTTATCTACAGTTCAGATTTAAGGTGTTTTCACAGCTGTAGTACTTCTGCTCTGGTTTGTGTTGGTTTCTTCACATACACTGAAAGCTGTGAACAAAAATGCGTCTCTAGAAACCACATGAGAACGCCGAGTTTGCTTATTGGTTAGAAGTGTCTGGGGCACAGCAACAAAACTAAGGAAGACACACACTACACATGACACCGTTTGTTGTTTGTTTGTTTTTTGTTTGTTTTTTCCATGTTTGTGAGCATCGCTGCGCCTGTTTCTCGTGGTTTCACATTTTGTGAATAAATGCTGTAAAAAATAAATTGAATTGAACATTTCATCATCAGTTTAACCGAGGTGTCAGGGAGTACCCCGTCGACTGCAATGAGCTCCACACGACCTCGTCACACCAAGTCTATGTCATCATCAGGGCATCCTTCAAAGAGCACACTGCCCCCCATCGATGACAACACAGAGCTTAAAGCCAGGTGAGCAGCCGAGTAGGTGATGGAGATCACAAACTGTGTATTTTTTTATGTCAACTAGCAAGATGGTGATTTAAAATCTCAGATTTATATTGAAATTTTACAATTAAAAAGGAAGAAAGTAAATATCCGTAGTAGGGCTGCAAAGATTCAAGTAACTTATATAACTCAATTATTAAAGAAACCTTCAATGCTTTGTTTAATCTATGACTCCATAGCGCTCAGTTGTCACCATCTAAGTACATTAACTTGGTGAGCTCAGGTGGAGTGAAATAAAAAGTTTTTCTAGCATCCAAAATGGCACTGTTCGTAATCAACTTAAATACTGGAAAAAAGCTGATGACACTCGTTAACAAAACTACTTCTTCAAGTGCCATCGTGAAGAAAAGAGAACTTTGTGGCTTCTCCCGTCGTCTGTTTTACACAGCATCAAATCTATAATCTATCTAAAGCTACAGAGGTTAAAATAAAAGCGCATGTATAGAAAGTGAGATGAAGTTTTAACTTAGTCTGGCACGATGTTAGTCTTAGGCAGCATGCTGAAGGCTGGTGGCAGTCGCCCTACTTTCTGTTGGAGTAATACCTATAGCAAGCAGGAGTGACTCTAAAGGGGACCATAGACCCTACGTAGTTTAAGACTTTAGGAACATTATTTTACTTAATAAAAAATAGAACATAGACACGCAATAAAATACATACACCCCCAATCTACCTCATTTAGGAGATACGGTACTATCAAAACATTCAAAGCCACAGAGGAAATGGTATTTTATTTCATGCTTTATTTCAGGTGTTTGTACTCTACATTGTTTTATTTTATTTTTTTATATTACTGTACTTATTGTACTTACTGTACTGTGGTTATCTAATTTTGCATTTAACAAAATGGTTTCTTTTAAAAAATGTATTTAATACGGCACATAAATGATATTTCTTTTCTTAAACACATGCAAAATATTCCAATTTCTAATCAATGGAATAATTGAAAGAGTACTTGATTACTAAAATGTAATCAATAGCTGTATGTATGTCCAAAGAATGGTAGGAATTGGTATATGCCTTGATAGCTGTAGCTCATATCTATAATTAGATATACCTATAAAAAACATACAAAAATAATCATGTTTATTGTCGCACATCATCATGTCCTCAACATTTAACAATGAGAATTACAATGTTGAGCAAATGTCCTTGGCTCATCACTGCACCACTTCAGAAACAAATTTGGAAACATCTGTTGCAGCGGATATATTTTTGGACTTAAGTTCATTTTGAAAAAATGAATTGCTTTCTGTGTTTCTCTTATTCTGCAGCTCGTCTCCACGCGGTCCCTCCACCTCTCCGTCTGCACACAGTATTAGCACCCCAGAGAAGAACCGCTTCCCCCGTGGTACCACCAGTCGCAGCACTTTTCACGGAGCACAGCTCAGAGATCGCCGCAGTGCCACCTACAACGGACCTCCAGCTTCACCCACATTATCTCATGATACAGGGGCTCTCGCTCAACAACGCAGGGGCACCTCTACGGGGATCATTAGCAAGATCACCTCCAAGTTTGTCCGCAGGTCAGTGCTTTGTACCTTAGAGTCGATGCTACCATGGTCTCGGACTCTTCTCAGACAAATATTTGACTGAGAACACCTCGATGCTTTCAAAACTGCAGGGAGTAAAGCCATACTTTTTATACTAATTTATACTTCCTGTGCACTAAAGTGCTTTTATTATTGAAGGGAAATGGAGGTTCTATGGGGAGAAACATTGACGTGCTCCTGGTGTAGTGTCATTTCCAGATCTGGAAGTCGTTCTTCCTGCTTACAGTACTGTGCAAAAGTTTTGAGCCACTGCTGGCTTTGTTTTATTTTGCTTGGAAAATGGGAAATAAGCGCAGTGATTTACTTAAATGTACAAGCATTCATGGAAAAAACATCTGGTTTGACCACTTTTATTTTGTCAACACGGCCTCTTAGGCAAGCTTTCTTGCAATTTCTTTAAGTAGTCTTGAGGAATAGTTCTCCAGGCCTCCAGAAGGACATTCAAAGCTCTTCTGTGGATGTTAGCTGCTTTTTTTCTGCCATTCTTTGTCAAGTTAATCACAGACCGCTTCAATAATGTTGAGTTTGAAGCTCTGAGGTGGCAAATTCATGACTGATAAGTATTTTGTTGTTTTTCTATTTAAGTATTCTTTAGCAGTGTGTTTCAGAATCATCAGACTACTTTGTTAATCCCTAAGGAAATGATGGGATCATTGTACTACTGCCAACAACGCATTTGTCTGATGCTATTGCATGCAAATTATTCAATTTTTGACAGGATCCCAAACCCCACTGGCTGAAATGCAGCCCCAAACTATGACGGGAGACTCCACCATGTTTTACAGAAGACTGTAGACACTCACTACTGTACCTCTCTCCTGCCATCCTCTGTACTTATTGATGGTTAATTTGTACCAAAATGCTCCTTGGAATCAAATTATAAAGAAATGAGTGGTGACTCAAGATTTTTGCACAGTACTGTACATTAATGATCTAAATCAGAAAGTCACTGTTCTTTCTAGTCTGACACCAAATTAATATACAGTTATTTTTTTAATAGTTTACAAATTCAAGGCAGTTTAGAAATGGACTCAAGTCTCCTTTCATGCTAATAGCTCTGTAAGGCTGTACTTGGTAAAAACATGCTAACAGGCTTAAATTAATAATACCAAGTGTTAGCTTTATCATGGTCACTGTATGAGTTAGACAAAATAAAAAGTCCAGCTGAAGTGAGGTGAATAATGTTGCAGGTATTAGTCATTGAACAAATTATTAGATTTATTCAAAATCTCGATACACAACTGATGGCTAACGTTGGCTAGCAAGTACAAAGTCTTATGTTGTTGTCAGTCTGCAAAATGTACTACAACAAAACTACACCAAGCTTGTCTGTTTAGCAGGGATACACAGACCTACCAGCTGAACGTTTGTACCAGAGGATGCTCGCTGTCACCATCTTGGATGGGGTGGGATGGGGTGGGGTGGGGGGGGGGGGGGGGGAAACTGCGGGGG
>VURO01005386.1:7260-19658 GCA_015108175.1 Pelvicachromis taeniatus | reverse complement strand
GAGTGAAACTGCCGTGGGATCTGTTTTGTAACATTTTTAAATCCATTATTTCAAATATTGGTATAGCCAAAGATTTCACAGTCCATGAATTATTTTCCTGCATGTAAGGCACAAAAAACATCCCTGGACATACTGTGTGTCTCTGTTTCAGTGTAAAAGTTACTGACGTGATTAAAGGAGTTGCGACGTATGTTCGGATTCCTTTATGTGAACTTTCCAGTTATAAAAATGAAGGAAGCGTCACGCCCTCTGCCTTCTTACTATAAATGCTGCATAGTTTCCCCCAGTCCTTTGTGAATATCACACATCCACACTGCCACCCCTCGTCATCCATACAGCAGTTAGCACCTTCACGCTGGTCCATCTGGTGGAGGCTCACAGCTTTCTCTCCTTTTCTCCCCGCCTAGAGCTCTGTCTTTCAGGTCGACCCGGAGGTAGGAGAACATAACGCTTGCTGCACTTGTCACCCCTGTCCGAAATAAACCAAACCTCTTTGTGCCCACTATGACCTTGGCCCGTGTTTCCTTAACCCCTTACGTACTTGCCCACTACACCACGTCCTTGCCTACTGACACCCTTTGTTATGCAGTTGTATTTCCTTCCCTTGTGTCCACCGCCTCTTAAACAAACCTCACGGCTCACCAGCTTCTTCTGTACTAAGCCACCAGATATCTGCTTCTCAAGTTGCTAGCTTTCCTCTCCTTATTCTCCCCCATCCTTTGGCTAAGCTTAACAGAAAAGACCAGGCAAAAATCCAGAGGCCGAATCGACTATTTAGAAACGCTTTTCCCGCTCTTTGCAGATCAGTGGGGATTAAGGAAAGGTAGCGTACTGTAGGTGGGATGATGCATTTGGTTAATGTGAGCTATAATAGAATGACACTCAAAACAAAGACCGTCACAGTCACCTCATTGTGTGCTGAACCCTGATACCCAGGAGTGTGGATTCTTTCCTGGCATGATGCCTGACACCCCCTCTGTGTCCAGTAATGATTGGGGTGGTGTTTAGTAGAGAGTTGGGATGGGGCTTCATGTGTTGATATGATCCCAAGGGAATAACAAGTCTATTCCTGGTTTATTTCAGGGTGCCTAGTGAGGGAGAGGCCAGTGCCAGGACAGAAACACCAAGGTAAGGATTTGTGAGATGTCAAGTTGACAGAGAACGTGAAACCCACCTCTGCCTACTTTCTATCTAACGTTTCTATCTTCCCCTGTCCCCGCTCTCACTCTCTCCCTGATGTTTTCTTCCTCAGGAGTGCGTCTGGTGACACTAAGGAGGACGGCGGTCGGGATTCAAAGCCTCGCTCCCTGCGTTTCACCTGGAGCATGAAGACCACCTCCTCCATGGAGCCCTCCGAGATGATGAGGGAGATCAGAAAAGTCCTGGACGCCAACAGCTGCGACTACGAGCAGCGCGAGCGCTTCCTGCTTTTCTGTGTCCACGGCGACGCTCGCCAGGACAATCTGGTCCAGTGGGAGATGGAGGTGTGTAAGCTGCCCCGCCTTTCACTCAATGGCGTGCGCTTCAAGAGGATATCGGGCACGTCCATCGCCTTTAAGAACATCGCCTGCAAAATTGCCAACGAGCTCAAACTGTGACGGCAGATGGAGTCCCAGTCAGTCTTTTCTCTGGTGAGCTCTGGTCGCAGTCTCATCTCATCACTGGATTAGTGTCGACTCGCAGGACAAAATTCAGCACTGACGGTCCTCGCCATGCAGTATCAGGGTGGACTCGGCTGGTAAACGTGCAATACTGGCCACGAATGTACTGTACAGGGTAGTGGATCAGAGAGATATTGCAAAGTTTAACCTCTGTGACGGAGAGATAGCAAAAAAATAAAACATTAAAAAAAAAACAGCTAACCCAGCTTTTTTTTTCTCCTTCCGTCCGGCCCTCTCTCTCTCTTTCTCTCTCTCATCGGCCCGCTGCTCCACGTCAGAAGACACATTTATGTAACACATGCAGTATGCAACTGAAGATGACCATCCTGCAATAATGTTTTCAGTCTTCTTTTTCTAAACGCCTACTACAAGATCTACTCTCCTCGCTGAATAACCATTAAACTTACCGTATGCTAAACTAGACGCTTTTCCACCTGTGTTAAGTCAGTATATAGATCAGGCTGGAGCCCATATGTAAAAGAGAATTGTACTGTATGCATAACATCTGCAGGTACTGTATTGTACTGTATATTAATTTTGCGTTCTGTACAGACTTTTATTGTTAATACTGTCTTTTTTTTTTTGTCTTTTTTTCATGGGATTTCAGTTTTTTCCTAATATAATTGATGTCTCTTGGAGCATTAATCTTTCAGTCTTTTTTTTCTCCCTTTTTTTTAAAGAGCCACCGTATGAAAATAGTGTTTTCAATTTTATTTAAAGAGCACTAAATTATTTTGTGGAAAACTGAGGGATGTGTTCCCTTGCCTTTTATGTTATATTTTTTTGCCTATGGAAAAAAAAACACTAAGTTGCACCACATAGACTTGAGTAGTAAGTTCAGTTAAAACTGAAATTGTGTTCACTTTATTTTCTCTCGGCAGTAGGTTGGTGATTTGGAGGTCCTGCTGCAATTGCACAACTTTTCCAGGGTGATGTGTATGATCATGAGAGTATGCACCTGTATTTCTTTGATGTTAGTTTGGTAGTCCTCAATTGCAAAGAAAAAAAAAAAAACAGCAGGGTTTAAATTGGTTTACTTTAGAAAGCACCTGACAGGATGATACATGACGGGTTGATCGCTACGACGAGGCATTTTATTTTTTCTTCGATGGAGCCTTTCTAAAGAGCCTGATTTAGTCCTGCCACCAGTGTGATTGTGCAGGTACTTGTGTATCTCCTTGCTTATGTGTTAATTTTCTTTCTTTCATTTTTTTTTTTAATTTCAGCGGATTTTATTGTATTTATTCCATTACATTGTAATGTGCTGCTTTGTAGATTTGAGGCGTGCACTTTGTTGGAGAAAATAAAAAGGATTTTATTTGTTTGTATTTATTTTACTTCTATTTTTTTTTTTCATGTCTGACCTAATTACACACCTAGAGTTCAGGGCAGTTTCCTTCATGTAACTTATGGAAGTACAGTGCTGTGCAACAGTCTCAAGCCACCACTGATTTCTTTACTTCCAAGGAGCCAGACGTTCTTCACATTTTTTTGTTGTCTTGAGTAGTAGCTCTCCAGGCTTTCTGAAGGTCTTTCACCGTCTTTATTTGGACACTGAAAACATAGTGTAATATGAACAATACCAAAGATCACAGCTTAACAGGCCTAAAATAGTATTTGTGTACCAGTAAAATGTTTCCCAAACAGTTATTACCTGAAAAATTGACTTAAAGGACTTGAAAAAATCTGAGAAAACTGGATATGTGGAGGACAAAAAAAAATGGAAGGGATAAAAAAAAATATATAATAAAATTTAATTATATATGTAATATTTAATAAACAGTATTTATTGACTTTAAAATCTTAACCATGTGTGATGTATGTATGTTTGCACATTTAAATAAATCGCTACACTGAGTTCCCTTTTTCCTATCAAAAAATAATGAAATGCGGGTTGGCTCGAGACTTTTGCACAGTACTGTAGATATGTTATTGTGTTTTTGGCTTTAAGTATGTCACACTGAAGACATATCATGCTACACAGCACCACTAAGGAGCTCTGATGAAATGTTAAGCTTTATTGACTCTAAATTGCATGATATCAGTCCTAATTATGACACAGTTAGTCACATTAGTCATAGGTAAAGCATTATGACATATGTCCTCCTTCATTTCAGTGCCAAAAAATGGTTGGAAATACCTTCAGTAGTTCTCAGTAGTGAACAGCTGTATTTTCAATACTTTAAACATTATACAAACTATTACAATAAAAGCATAAGCTGCTAGGATATACAGGTAGACTCTGACATAACCTTTGATAGTTTCCAAATCAAAGCCATCATTTCTATCGCCAACAAATAGCTAATAATAATCTGTCGCGGTCATTGGTAAACTCTTAAAAACTCTTAAAAGCTTCATTTACAAATGGAAAGACAGGAAAAATGTAAACATTTCATTTTGGCAGATTTCTTCAGTTAAACACGTTAATAGGTTAAAAAGTACAATTTCATTTCTTTCTGTAGATAAATATATGACATTAGAAATGTATAAACATTGAGTGACACAAAAGGCTGAACACACATTGAAAATTAAAAAGTTACTGGCCAGTGTTAGATGTATTAGTGAACATGGATCTGCATTTATTGGGATGGGACGGCCCGAGTAAGGCCCTGGTCATGCATTAATGACTTGACAACATATGTGGTCTAATCCTAACTTGAGGTGCATGCACTGGACTCAAAATGCATCTCTGACATGTGATGTGTTTGGTTGAGATGCATACATTTATCCTTTAATCTACTGTGAACTAATTTAACTAGAAGAGTTTTAATATCAGTAGGAGTAATGCCTGCTGTTCTCAAGTTAGGATCAACGCTTTCTGAGTTGTTCAGCACTGCATCTGCTGCAACAGCCTGCTGTCTAGACCAAAACAAAAATCACAAAATTCACCCACCAAGCAATCTGCAACAGAAGAAAAATTAGCTCAGTTGCTCAGATCGATGATCCGGTGCTCATAGATCTGAGTTTTCCCTTTGAAACTGGAAGCCAGCAGGAATTGACGGTTGTCTATGGAAACTGGAGAGAAGGCCCTCGGTGCCTGTATGTTCAGCTCCTGAAATCGAACAAATTCGCCCTTCTTGGCATCCCAGCGGTACACCTGGGTGAAAGAGTAATCGCTGCCAAGGATGGCGTATTGCCAGCTTCCCACAGCAAAAGGCTGGAATACCATGGAGCCACGAGAAGGCATGGTCTGCATTTCTCTAAAGAGGGCCCCGTCCCAGCGCATCACTTTGGAGTCGCCGATGAAGCGCGTCAGGCAGATATACAGGTCGTTTTTGACCTGGAAATGCTTCACGGCGTAAACATCCTCCATCTCTGGGATGTCGGTGCGCCTGTCAAACAGCTTGGTGCTTTTGTTCCACTGGTAGATGACGGGCCTCTGGGAGCTGCTGGACAGGATCAGGTGAGGCTTGGAGGAGATCTCCATGTACTCCACATCGGTGTCCCGGTACCACGGGTGGAGGGACTGATGCGAGTAGAAGCCATTGCCGTTCCACTTGTAGATGGTGGTGGATCCGGCCTTGGAGCTGTCTGCTATGACGAAGAAGAATTCGCCATCGATGCGGAACGTCTCAACATCGTTTGGTTTGCGGATTCTAAGGATGTCGATGCCTTGGAGCTTGATGAATTTGTTAGCGGACGTGTCACGCTTGTAGATGTGCGAGCCACCAAACAGCTGAGCCACAATGATAAAAAGCTGGTTTTCAATGACCAGGGGTTTGCAGACCACCGTGGATGTACCTGGTGAAGCAGAAGAAAAGATTAAAAAATATATATTTTCACCTCCAATTATTATTGGACATTATTATGCACAACATTGAGAGGTTTGACTCACCCCTCCTTTCACACCTGCACAGCCCATTCACAAAAAAAAACCCAGAGTATGCATCTTTGACTTACTCTCAATAAAATCAAAGTTTCTGAAGACCATCTCCACGTGATCCCACTCTAGAAAGCTGCACTTCCCAATGAAGGGCTGAGCAAACACAACGTACTGGTCATTCCCAAAAGAAAATGCTTCCACTGATATGGAATTAAAATCCATGGACTGGTAGGATTCAAACTCTGCAAGTGAACCAAAAACACGCCCACTTAAAATAACTTCTTTCTTTTTTTTTAAATCTAGTGAAACTTTGAGAGAAACAACCGTATTTCTTGTACTCCACCTGTGGTGATGCAGTCGAATGACTGCGGCAGCAGGTCGTTGATCTTCTTGTCGAGCTGCGAGGCCGGGCCTTTACAGTAAATCTGATCCACGGTGGCATTGGTGCTGTATATCCACTCCACCAGCCATTTCAGCTTGCAGTCACAGGTGAACTGGTTCCCCCGCAAGTCTCTGAAGGGAAAAGACCACCAAACTAAACTCCACATGCTGTATTAAATGCATCCATAAGCCCTCTGCTTTATTAATGCATTTAATTCCCAGAAGCTGGAGTTACTGAAGTGTGACTACTGTTAGCGTTGCTCTGTGGCCCTCACGGCATTCTTTGCCCTCATTATCATCACAGGGGACTATAAAGGAGAACCGGACATCTTCAGTGGGTGATGGATTGCAAACTTATCTCTTTCCTCACTGCCGCATGCAATTTTAATAGCGTTAAAAGCACCAGCTGCCCACACGTTTTTCGAGCCTCGGCTGAATTGGAATAATGATACGGTGTTCTATATATAGAAGGCTGCACAGAAATCTCATTTATCTCAGTAGCACACATGTAAATTCAAATGCAATGAATCTCTTTGTTTGGCAAGGTTAAAATTCATACTTACACTTTTGTCAAGGCCTCGAGACCTTTGAACAAATCTTTGGGCAGCGTCTCAAGATTATTGTAGGCCAGACTCCTGAAAAATAGAGAAAAAGTTGTGCTCAGTTGCTGGTTTCCACATTGATTATATGCACACCCCCCCCCTCCCCAGAGCCACGCCATCTCAAACTATTAAATTACAATGTGTTTATGCAGTATTTCTCTATGTACACGGATAGCTGTTGAGAAGCTTGGGGCACATATTGCCACCCTGGAGAGTACAGTAGGCACATTGCTTATTGTGGGTTTGAGGAAACATTAAGCTATTTTTAGCACTGCCTCCTCAGCCATTTTATGGCTTTCTCTGCTACAATGAAGACGGTGGAAAAAAGACTTTTTCCTGTTGAGAAGACTCGTGTGGTATTTTATAAGCTTCATTAGACTCTTATTTTAACCTTATTTTATAGTCTTATTTTAAGAATGAATTTTTAATTTCTCTTTGCTATTTGGGCTGATTGGGACCTGATGAATGTAAAAACAAAGAATGATCTTTTTACCTGATGTACTTTTTGAGAAAACAATGATATCCACAAATGAGGACATTCGTTTTAAATGTCGATAGAACTCTATGAAGTCACAATTGAGTAATGATGTGCAAAACTCTCTATTTGGTGTCTGAACACAGCAGCATTGTTCCCGAGCACAAAAACAAAATGAGAAACAACAACTGTGCCCCTTTGAGCAATATGGCTAATTTGAAGAGCTGCTGTAACAAAGTAAAAAAAGTAAAAGATTTCTGAACATCGCACGAAACACGACACATTTCAGGTGGCAGTATTATGTCCTCATAAGTGGATATCAGGCCCTTGTAGAGCAAAAGTTAGTATTGTGGTCTAGACAACCAAAAATGTGACGTCCACATATGTTGATGCCAAGTCCAAGGTGCATAAATATTATTGCATTTTGCTGACATTAATAAAAAAAAATCTCTTGCATAAAATGTACTTTCACAAATCTGTAACAAAAGAAGACTATGCTTTCATTTACAGACACTGAAATGGCAGGATTTGCTTCATAATCATATTCATAACAGCTGCACAATGTTGGGAGAAGTGTCTATGTGGCAATACGAATTGTGCAATAAAAACTGTCAGCATTTTACTGGAACAGTGCTTGTCTGCACCTGCACATAGATTACAATGTGTAATGCAAATGAGAGAAAGCTTCTCTTCTTTTCCCTCTTAAAGCAGGTCATCAGTGATTCGATTTTTTTAATAAAATAGGTCACAAACTTAAATCCCCGTGCACTGTAAAAGTGTTTGTTTTTGTCATGAATGATACCTCTAGTAAAAGAAAAGAAAAAGTACTTACAGGTGCACTAAGGTTTTCAGTCCACGAAAAGCATGCGGTGATATCGAATTGATTTGGTTGTTTTCAATGAATCTGAAAAGTTGTTGGATAAAATGCAGAAGACGGGAATTAATGCTGTCTTTGAGGGAAATGCAACAAAACAATCGCAAAAGCCAAAAACTACTCACAGATATTCTAGGTGAGGAAGACCAATGAATGCATCCTCATTTATAGATTCCAGGTTGTTGGCTGTGAAGAGGCTGTCCAGAGAAATCTCCAGTTAATATTTTTACTATTTAGGTTAAGGGAGTGGATAATAAAAAATATGGCTTGCCTAATAGAAAACATTTGTTCCTAACTGTAAACTACATACTTTGAAGACAAGGATCTGTGTTTTCTGAGGATTCCTGCAGGCCTGCATGTCTGTTTTTAGACACACAGTGGCTCTGTTAGTACTCCACCCAATGAGGAAAGGAGTTCCCTCATCAAAAGGAGCAATTACCCATAAATTACCGGATTCACATTATTATACACAGAGACATTTTGAGGCAAGAATTGGAAGAAAGCCTGGCAGAGAGATTTAAAATCACCATGCCATGAAAAGGCATGCAGGAAAACCACATTTCAGCAAATGATTTTGGGGGTTTAAGGCTCCCCCAGCCTAATTAATAGCCACAGCAACACCCATTCTGTTATAATATGTAGCTTCATTGAAGGGGGAAATGTCTTGAACATTAAACATGGCGTTGATCAGCTCACTAAGGACTGACAGTGTGCAAGAAAAGCAAGATAAAAGAAAAAAACTAAGAGATTTCTCACAGGAGATGCAGAGCAGGCGTGAGTATGAAGCTCTCTTTCGGAATTTCAGTGAATTCAGACTTGACAAATGATCTGTGGGGGAAAAGCACGACACACACATACTGTTTAGGCTTACAGCACAGACTGGCGAGCACTTATTGCAGTCTGTTCCTTGGATATGCAATTCTTATGCAGCACTGGCGGAAAAATCCACGTCTTAACCAGCAGGTAGAGCTAAGCATGTTGCGTTCATCGCTGCGGTGGGCTGGGTTTTTATTTCAAAACAATAATAAATGGAACTTACAGAGATGTGATATCTCGGGGAAAGCTGCGAGGGATCAGTCCTGCGCTTTCGCACAGCGCGTTATCTTTGGAACATGTACACACTAAGGGACAGCGAGGCGTCTTGGGTCTCCTGCTGTCCACTAGAAGTAAAACAGACGCCACCACAAGTAAGGCGAGCCTGAGCGATCTGCTGGGTATCTTGTGTGTATTTTCCATCCTTGAGATCCGCGGCGGGCACAACTTGCGTGTCGAACAGCCCTACACATGAACCAGGGTCTTTGCTGTGGTTCCTCTCCCACCGCTGCTGCTGCCGCTGCTGCCTGGAGGCGACGCGAATGTCCGCTCTTGTTTATCTCCGTGCGCCACCGCCGCTCTGGAGGTGATAAAACCGGGCGACCCGTGCGCCCACAGCGCCTTGATTACACCGAACCTCCAGACGAAAAGAAATCTCAACCCTCCGCGACAAAAGCAATAATAATAAATATATAATGTGACGCTTGCTGTGGAGTCTTGAAGCTCAGGAATATTCCAGCTGGCTTGGTGACAAACGCGGTGTGAGGGCAGGTGGGGATCCCAGCGGGAGCAGACGGAGCATCTTCATTTAAAACCACGCCTATGATTTCAGCAAACGCCACTCTCTTCGTGTCAGGGTCTTGGAGGATTCCGCCCAATGGGCAACTGAATTGTGCAATTTCTTTCGTGAATCAGCGGGAGAAGAAGAAGCTCTAACATGAGCCAGCGGACTGCCGTCTGTGGCGCAGACGCACAAGAGCTTTCTATGCGGGAAGCGGATGGGAAACCCGCTGACAATTAATTGTGATTATGGAAATATAGCTGCAACATTTGGCTCAAAACCAGATGTTGACTGTCAAAACCCCGCCGTTACAAATCGCGCGTGCTTTAGTGCCGATAAAGTCACCGAAACTTTGTGCTTTCTTAAATATTCCCATATTTGCAAAATGCTGTGGGTATATTTCCTGGTTTGCACTCGGTTTCCATGGCGACTGGAGGATGCAAAGTATTTCTGACCTGTGGTGGAGGGGTGTGGGGAAACCCTCCTGTCACTCTGACATCTGTTCTGCCTCAGTACCATCCCCCTCATTCTCTTACACAAAGAGCAGCTTAAACGCTCCCTAAAATCGAGTCATCTCTTTTTATGCCTTAATACTGCTGCAAGCCACCACCTTCACAGTTTTATCGCAGTTTTCTCTTAATCTGTGACAGACACGAGCTTGTTCAGGAGGGTGCTCTTGGAGCCCTATAAGGCTGTCACCATCTCATTTCTTACTTCTTCTCCCTCCAGAGGTTTATGATTAATATGTTTACTCACTGTGGCTGTCAGGCCTGCATGCCATCTTGGTAGAAATATGCACAGGGCTTTTGAAAAGTGCATAAATACTCACGTGATTACAATATTTGATATCCTGTGCCTGTTTACAGCAATGCAGGAGAATTAGAGGAACATGATCCTTCTTTGCGAGGTTTGAAAAATTGAGTTGGGAAGAATGAAACTATTAGGCTGCTTCTAAGAAGTATCAGCAGCTGCTGCACCAGATAGAGAACAGTGGATATTATTGTGTCTGCTGCAAGATGTTGTGTAGTGTCTGTGCTTCATAAATGTCACCATTCATCAGCAGAGTAGGACACAGACTTTCCAGTAACAATATGACCACAGTGAGTCTAGTGTTTCTCACTTTTTAATATATATTTGGAGACTAGCTTCCTGTAATAAACACTGATCAGCCACTACATTACACTACTGTGTAATATTGTGTAGAGTCCCCCTTTTTTTCACCCAAACAGCCCCTCTCCTAAGTCAGGGCACTGACACAGGGCCTCTGGGGGTGTTGTGTGGTTTAGGGGTGGAGTCTCAGTGGATCAGCCCTGTTCTGGCACATCCCCCAGATGCCCTTGCATTGAGATTTGAGGGGTTTGGAAGCTGGGTTGGCCTTTGTTGTGTTATTTGAGCCATGCCATAACAGTTTTAGCAGTGTGACATCATGCTGATGGGAGATGCTGTTCCTTTGGGCAGTGCTATGAAGGGCTGGAACAATATTTACGTGGGTGGTAAGTGTCACTGTAGCATAAATGAATCCAAGGACTCAAGGTTCTCGAGCAGAATAATGCCCATGAAACAAGTTGTTCAGCATTACTAACTTCACCTTTCATTTTTTATTGATCATTGTTTGGGCCTGTATTAGCTTGTGACCTGACTTATCTGACCCTTTACCTAAAGATACATTAATGTAATTGTATTATTTACAGAGACATTCAATCTAGGCTGTGGGCAAAATAGAGCCATTCTGTCTGGCAGTCTACACGAATGAGCTGAACTTCCCACTAGAGGGAAATACAGAGCAAAGGTAGATATGTTTAGTTGTCAGGTGAACTCAATAGCTTCATAAAATTCTTTTTCTAAGATTTACGCATTAAGGGAAAGAGAGCTTAATCTACAGGGAGCTTTCCTACATGACTATTAAAATAAGTCTAGAGGCACCCACTCGCTTGCTCTGATCTTGAGCAAACTGAGTGAATGCACTTGTTTTGCAGGTCTGCCATCTTGTCAGCCCACAGATTAGGCACACCTCCTTTGCTGTGATAGTTTTCATCTTGGCTTCATAGATATTTGTGAGAGCTTTACTTGAAGTTCAGATGATGTATAATTACAACAGAACACACATACACATGTGTTCAAATAATAAAGAGAAATATTGATAGATAAAACTTAAATTATATGAAAATGTAACTGAATAAAACAAAAAGTTATGTTTTGATGATTAATGAAATTACATCTAAGGATCCTTTCCTGTCCATTAGTGGTTGAATGATGAAGAAGTAGAAGATGCTAATTATTGTTATGATGATATGATTATATAAATGTGTACACTGTGCCAAAAACACCCCATAAAGCTGCTGCTCAAGAACCCCCCATCCAAGGCCTGCCTGCTGTTAAACTTACATAAGAGCTATAAAAGATAATTAAAATCACGATTTATAAGATTTGCAAAAATATTTAGACTCAGTAAACAAAAGCAGAGAAATAAATAAATTCTGAGTTCCTAAGAAAAAAAAGCTAATTAACTATAAGTGTTTATTTCAAAACATACCCACTTTTAAAAAGCTAAATACACACCTCATCATCCTCTATCAGTGTCTTAATGTCGGTGTTTTTCTGTCGCTAAAATGCAAATACCCAAACAGTCACTGTGGCGTAACAGTAAACTGGGGTTAGTCCCCTTCTTTTAGACAGAACACTCAAACCATAGCTCTCTCCAGCAGTTTGTTCAGCCTTGGATGCAGAAACCAAACAAATGTTTTGTGGACAAATGAGAGCTGAAATGAAGCTTGACATCCTGATCTGTTTCAGTCTGGCTGGAACAACATCATCTACGTGGTGCATCAGCTTACTAGAACAGTTTGCATGTCATTTGATTTGGACTCTGTCTAGCACATGGGCATTTCCTTAACAAAAATCTTTCCTCCACCCTATACCATTCAGTTTTGGGTCTTTTTTTTTTTTTTTTTTTTTTTTTTGGAGTAAATAAAAAAAAAAGGGGTGTGA
>VURO01005384.1:43150-55729 GCA_015108175.1 Pelvicachromis taeniatus | reverse complement strand
GAAAAGTGGGTAAAAAAAAAAAAAAAAAAAAAAAAAAAAAAAGGAAAAAAAAGATGCTTTAGTTTAAGTCACGCTCACAATGGAGGGGAATCTGAAAGGGTCAAAGGATGAAACACCATTAACAGCCTGATTTTACATGTTTTCACCTACCTAACAAGCCAGGTAGCCCTTTTTTTTTGCATTTCACACATTTTTTTATTTTTATGTATTTATTTATTTTTTTAAATCAACAGTGGCACAGAGGGAGGGCAGCAGCTACTAGAAATGCACCTTTTGGGCATTTGTTTATAACAATGATAATCACTGCTCCTCATTTTCATATTAAAGCAGGCTAAGCAAAACCACAACATGAGTACATTCGAGAGAGAACATCTGCATCTTCGCAGGGGCCCTAGTAGAGTTTCCCCCCTCATCAGTGATTTCTCCCTCACTGGACCAGTTTTACCTGAACACCCCGAAATCCTTCCTCACAGCAACGTTTGTCAAGCGTTCAAAGCAAGGGGAACAGCATTATTCAGAGGACTGTGGTCAACCAGAACATCTGGTAAGGCGTTAATAGTTTTTCCCACAAAACTGGGACCATGTGTCGCTTTTCACGTGGACCTACAGCAGCTATAACCCTCACAGAAACAAATCACACGTCAACTTCCTGGTCAAAACAATACAGGATAACACTGATAAGTGAAAAGGGGGAGGGGATAAAATCCTTGCCTTCTTCTTATTTTTTTTTAAAAAAAACATTCATATCTTGAAATAAAATATTTTGAAATGATCACAAACCAAAAAGAAACAAAGAGAAAAGAGACAGGCTTCAGTCATTTCACACATTTCCTCAGCTTTGTTATATACAAGATTTAAACATACTGGGACATGAGGACAGAACAGTTCAAGTAATTTAAAAAAAGAAACTAAAAATTTGAAACCGCTGCCACACTCTGACATCACAGAGCAATACAACTTGAATCATATATCAACAATGGTTGGATTTTGGGGGGGGGTAAAGATGACCACACACTCACTTAGGCAGGTTATGCTGTAAATTTACAGTAATGATGACACCTATATATCTGTAAGCCAAAATCTCTATTGTAGAATGCATTAGGGTAGCTTTCTATAAAAATCATGTTTATTTTCCATGTCTTTTCCCCACCCCGACAACACTAAGCATATGGCTTAAATATTTGTAAAACTACGTAGTCCGATGGGGGAACAGCATCTCTGCCTTCTCAGTCTTGCCTTGCTGAAGCGATCCTCTGCTGTATCGGTATTTATTTTGGAGAGAAGAAAGGAGGGTTACTTTTTTCAAATCCAAAATCTTGCCAGTACTTTTTTTTTGTTTCGTTTGAAATAAGTGTTACATCACATCTTGCAAAGGGAAAAATAAAAAAAATAAAAAAATAAAAATCCAATCCCTCAATCACCACATTATAGCCATCGTCCCTTTTAGAGTTTTCAATCAAGCCACCAATGTAAACATGATCCCCCCCGTTTCTCAACAAACCTATGGACACGGAAATAGAGTCCAGACGAGAGAGAAAAAACAAAAAACACTTAAAAAAAATAAAAAATAGACAACAACAAATACAGTGGCCGTTGTTGTGAAGATATGCGGGCTAAGGGAGGAGAAAAGAAGGAATGAAAACACTGACAGCTACCGTTCAGGAGGTTTTCCTGGAGCAGGGAGCAGTTAGGGCAGTATGGATCCTTAGTGCAATGACGGTCAGAGGAGCGGCCGGCTGCTCGGCCTCAGCGTTCGTACGGCCGCTCGCTCTGCAAAATGTAGCCAGCTGACTCATCAGCTGACTGAAAGAGATGTCCGGTGGGCTTCGTCGACTCTCGCCAGAAGGAAGAATAAGGGCAGACATGATGCTTCTGGTCACACATATTCCTTCACACGCATTCACATCCATTCATACTTTATACTCTGTAAAACTACTGCGGCGAAAGCCTGGGAGTGGGGGGAGGGGGGAAGAGTCCAGTCCAGAGCATCTTCTGGAGGAGTCCTGAGCCTCATATCGTTACCTTTGAAAAAAAAAAAGTCATGTACGTGTGAGTGTCTACATGTATGAGGACGTGTAAACATCAAAATGTGGGTCGTGACAAGTGAGATTATTCTGCTAGGCCGCCGCTCTCGTGTGTGTGTATGTGTGGGGCATTAGGGTTGTGTTAAAGTTAGTTAACTATGCCTGTGACCAGTTTCATATCGTATGGGGGTTGTGTGTAATCTGCGTGTTTGTGTACTCTGTCTTCATATGTTTTCCTGTCGAGTCTCGCCTCTGCTGCAAAATGTACATTCATCCATCGTATGGGGGGAGGGGGGTTATGTATGACACTTGGGCCACACACCATCCAATCCTGAGGCTCTCCCAGTGGTCCAATAAAGACTCCCGCCTCATCAGCGCACTCAGAATAAACAGCAGTAGATGTACTGGAGGACGCTGTACCACATATAGCCCGAGGCGAAAGCAAACGACTGGATCAGGCACAACCACATGGGGTCGAGGGTCATCTGCCGGCAAGCTGCCTTCTTGTGTCCTTCTGGAGGAGGGAATGATCCTGTTGGGGGATGAAAATGCAGACTCATCACTAGGATGCTCTTATGTGCTTTCTCTTGGTTTTTGTGATTATTTGGTTATGATAACTTGTAATTACCACAAGGGTTCTGGCAGAGTGCCCCCTATTTTGGTTATAACTCTGGGTGCTCCTGGCAACTAATTTATTTACATACTTGGGGATCCTAGGATATCTAAAAGTAGAATGGGAGGCTGCAGAAGGCTGCACACCCTGAGGTTCCTTCCTGTTAAAAGGGAGTTTTTCCTTCCCACAGTCACCAAGTGCTTGCTAATGGGAAATCATCTGATTGTTTGGGTTTTCTCTCTAGTATTATTGCACCTTGAGGCAACTGTTGTTGTGATTTGGCACTATATAAATACAATTAAATTGAAATTCATTTCCTGGTCAACGAAGCAACTTTCATTTACAAAACACTAGGAAGGCAAATTTTGCATGTATATTTAAGAGAATCTAAAAGAGTCAGCAACATGCTTCACTAATGAAAAAGTATTTTAAATGTTACCTGGTACATTTTGCATACCACTGCTAGTTGTTTTTGCCACCAAGTTGGAAAGTACATGTTGTCTCTAGTGACAGATGGCTGCCAGGGGTCTGTAGAGCTGTGTGCTTATTCACTTGCCCCAACATCTAGTGTCTAGTTGACTAGTGACAAACATCCCCAATACAGTTAAAACATCGAGATTTATTTGGAAATTTCTACCAGTAAGCAGCTCATCAGCCACATTACTTCATAGATGAATCTGGCAACAGATTTGCATTTTCCATCATTGTGGCAATGTCAGGTAATGTTTCCGAGTGACAGATGAAGGTACCTTATATTGATTCTTACTGTGCCTGTTCTGTTTGTGAGGCAGACTAGGCCCATTAGGTTGTCTGAATTAGAGCAACTGACGTTGTGTAAGGTTGCACAGTTAAGCCATTTTCACATAAATGTGGAACAATTTCGGAGGGGATTAGGGTGGAATATATTTGGGGGGGAAATTGCTTGTACACTGCTGGAAAAGGTCTGTGCTTTTGGTGAGGAAGCAGCATGGATACATTTTACAGAAGAAGATCCCCACCAAATGCACCAAATATCTCACCGACATCGCTGAGTTCAACATCACAGAGATTTTGTATTAGAAGGTAGCTGGTTAGATACCAGCTAACGTTCACTCCGACTATGTTGGGCATTTACATTCTTATAAACACTTGTACTGCGTAATGTCTAGAAAAATTCAGGGTCGCAGTGCAGCCCCTAGAAAACACCTCAGCCTACTAATTTACCCAGCTAGCACCACAGATAGTATAAAACAGGAATGTCAAACTCATTTTACATTGTGGGCCACAATACAGACCACTTTTATCTTGTTAGTTTAAAGATTAAAGATTATGTGCGACAGAATGTCTCTGTTTTTCTACAAGATAAAGAAATCCTGCTGTAGTACATGACAAATGTGTCAGCACGACTGTTTGGGCTTAAATTTTAAGAGATAAATGTGCAAAATTGCAGAGAAAGTTCTAGTAGCTTATTGGCCAGACTGCTTTGTAATTATAAAACAAAGTTTTTGTTAATTTAAAAAAAAAGTATAGCATTTTCAAGTTTTATGTAATGTTTATAATATCCATAATGTATGCCCTCCTTCACATTTTCCAAAGCGGAGACATTTCTGGGTTGATTTTGGCCCCCGGGCATCATGTTTGACATAAAGATGGACACAGCTACTGTGACATCACCCACAGACTTTGCAGATCGCTTTCTGAGCCCTTGCAAAAATCTTTTTTGGCTTTGTCACTTTGGTAGTCTCAAACTGCATTTGATGCAAGTGGGGCGGATCTGACTGTGAAAGTGCACCCTTCATTGATTACCGACTCATCAATTTTAGACATATGCTGGATAATCCTCACTTCTGACTTTAAGAATGACCAAATTTTACAAGATGGACTAGATATGTTATCCGGCATTACCACAATAAGGGTGACTGACACTGAAATTCATTAGTAAAGTATATATAGTGGTCCATTATCCCATACATTCTAGTAGGACAAGAAGTCTTTTTGCAACCACACATATCGCCCCCTGGTGGTCTTTAAAATTAATGCAGGTTCAATGTAACTGTACATTGGCTTCGCCTTTCAGTCTGAAACTAGGTCCAACTTTTTGCCTGTTTTAATTGTGTTAAGCTAGGCTGCTGCACACTATTCACTGTTAAACTGACTCAAACCACAGCAAAGACTAAATATTTAGCTGAAATGAGACCACTGCAAATAAATCGAAGTCAAAGCAGTGGTATTAGATGGTATTAGTTGAACCAGTGCATCCCTAGTACCACAGTGTTTCAGTTTGATTTTACCACAGTAACATACCTGTGTCATAGAAATGGGCCAGAAGCTCTTCTTTCTCCACAAACCTCTGATATAGCCAGTCAGTCAGGGCCTCAGCCTCCACAGGAACCTCTTTTATCGGGTACATCCTGAGGAGAAGAGAGAAAAAAAAAGAAAGAACCGGGCAGTCAGGGAGAGACAGAGATGAAACACAGAAAAAGGTTTCTGGAATCTCACTCAGCAAAAACTGTCTGCATTGATCTGTCGTGCAAGCTGCAGTCCAAAATCCCAGGGAGTCAGCTGTGGACCCTGTGCACAGCAGTCCATTTCAACCATGTCTATTACAGCAGCCTGTATTTGCTGTAGCTTCAGCTTGTTTGGGGGACTCATTAGCTGGCCGGCTCATCAGAGTGTCACAGAGAGACAGAAGTGCTGAGGGAGCCCCTGACAGCAGAGAGACAACTCACAGAGCTCGCTCAAAAGTGAGTGGGAGGAGAAAGTCAGATTTTCTCTCAGTCCCTTTTTTCCCCCTCAAACTGACAAAGTTAGATGATCAGTGCAGCTTCTCAACAAACACAGAAGCAACATTTGTAAGTCAGAGAGAAGTCACACTATTAAATTCTGGAAATTCAGCTTCCAACTTGTCTACAGCCACAGAGAGGAACTAGTAAACTGCAGTTACTTTTTAATCATCTGGTAGTTTTTTCATTTATAACTTCACATATAGATGTTGGGGACTTATAGTTGAGGTGCCAGCCTTGTTAAGCTCTTACCCACCAGGCCTTGGCCTGAGATCCTCAGGTATTGACAAAAGGTGACCGAGCATTTATTTATTTGTTATAAACTATTGAGCTTCAATAGTTTATAACTATTGGGAGGAAGCCGGAGTACCCACGCAAACACGGGGAGAACATGCAAACTCCACACAGAAAGACCCCGGCCTGATGGTGGAATTGAACTCAGGACCTTCTTGCTGTGAGGCAACAGTGCTAACCACCATGAATAAGTGAAAGACTTGTGCTTTATGAAATGTTTCCTATGGTCATGAATATGTATATTCAAACATTCTTTTTGTAAAACTTCATCTAGTGGTTCTCAGACTTTCACTGGTACCCTCCCCCTCACTCACTCACAATAAAGAAGGATCCAAGTTGAATGTAAGCAAAACAAAGAGTGGGTGTTGGAAGACAAGCAAAGCCTTCTATATATTGCTTACACATGATATTCAACTCAAACCAAAAGTAACCATTTCTGTGCCTCAAAAACTGACTTGATGAAGGCATGACGTGAAAAGTGTTTAAGGAATAAAGATGTACTAAAGAAGAGCTGAATGGATCTGGACTAAAACTAATCAAAACCTCTCTGAAAGTGTTTAAGCAACTGTTAAACACCCTAAAAACATTCTACATGCCAACACACAAGACAAAGGAAAACTAGAAAATATTCCAATTTAAGAAGACGTCACAAGAAAATTTAATTTTTTGTTAATAAATTCGTCACTTCTAGATTACTCAAAACTCAATTTTGGATGAGAAATCTCTGTCTGAACAAACTGACTGATTTGGTGGCTGACGTTGCACAAACCGTAAGTGGCTGTTAAAAACGGTCACTTTTAAACGGCATAAAAAGTGCCAATGAAATCTCGTCTCTAGCCAGAAGGGGTCTCCAGTAGGCTGCACTCCCACTCAGCCAGCCCCTGGTCACCTTCAAATAGAGGTTACAGTCTCCTCCCTCAGACAAAGCATTTCCTCTGCGCTCAATATTCCTGACCGGATAATGTTTGCAGTAAAAGTACATCCGTGCCACTGAGAAAAGCATCTCATGAAGGGAATAGCAAGTAAAGAGTATATGACGCTAAAACGATCATTTAAAATGTGACCTGTGGATTCATCTTTTAGATGTAGCTGAAAACGAGAGAAGACGTTTCTAAAAGGTCTGCTGCAGACATGATCGTCATGACGATTACCTGAGCAACTAAATGAATCAGTATTCATGTGAGGGTCTGAATACAAATGTTAATATTAAAGAAACCGTGAAAAATGACGAGTAATAGCCTGGATATACCGGTTCAGTCTGACTAATGTCTTAATTTATTAGTTACCAAGCCAAAGGAAATCAATTAGTTTCCCTCAGTTTGATAAAAATTATTAAAATCAACCAAGAAAAACAAAAAAAACCCCCAAGGGATTTCATTAATAAAATAATATTTACTTGCAGCTCCAATTTCAACAAAATGAATAGGACGATGTTCAAAATGAAATTATGACTTTTTAAAATAACCAGAGCAAACACTCACATGAAACACTTCCATTTCCAAGTTTAAAATGTTGAACTTATCATTTCTTTTAATCTGAAAAAGTGATTACCACTGGGTTGTTTTTTTTTGTTTTTTGTTTTTGTCTTTTTTTGAACGTAACACGTTAAAATGGCTCAGTGTAAAGGGACTGACACAAAGATGGAGAGTTACTGCAGTAAAGAGTTGATCTTTGAACTGAAACCGTCAGTATGACCAAATGAGGGAAAGGCTCGGCCTGCTTGCCCCACAAACGAGGAGGACAGGAGCTGGTGATTACACACATACACACTCCCCCGTCTGGTTCATACTTCAAGTGCATGCCTATAGACACTTCTGCTCATTATCCAGCAGTTCACGGTGTGGGTGTTGCTCTGAACAAGATCCTGTCTAAGCAGACCAACTTTTATGTCCCTGCCAGCAAGAAACGCCTGTTAAAATTCAAGTTAAAGCTGACTCAAGTCAACCACTTTCATCCGTTAAAGGCTCTAATAGAGCTGAACTTTTGAAGATAAAACTGCTTTTGACCAACAGCTACATTGGGCCCCCTGAACGGCTCAGCCTGCCCAGAACTGCTGTGGAAACCTGATTTGGTGATTAGAGGCCAAAGCAAGACGTTCCTCGAAGCTTCTCCTACCGTGTCTGCAGGTATCAGGTGTCCTCCTTGTTACTGATGTGTCATAGGAGCCAACAGCACTGAGGCTTTGTCTGAGCACTAAGAAAAGAGAAACTAAGAGACTGGACGCAATAGGAACATCATTATCTTTTCATAACAGGACGGGTCAGTTAGTATGGACAGAAATCAAGCGAGTTACCACCATAACAACAAAAGCCACTAACTGCTTCTAGTTTAGTTTATGGGTGGTCATTTTTGACTTTGAGTGCACATGTGGCATCAATTAAAAGCAAAAATCTTCAGATAATTGACTGCCTTTTTGTGGCATCATTAAATAAAATTAAAATGAATGAATTTATGATTTGCAAAGCCATGCAAGGCTTGAGAGTCTTTCACACCTGCTCCACTACAGGATGCCTTTGAAGGGCTCTCATGCTCCAAGATGTAAACCAATAGCGCTGTAACCGTGGCAGACGGAAACAAAAACCGACTCGGGCCACTTATCAAGAGGGTTGGAGCGTTTAAGGCCTTGGGTAGCAGGTGGCTGCCACAGTGGTTTCCTGCAGCTGAAATATTCATGCACAAATCAGGATCTTTTGGCGTTCAAAGCAGCTGCACGAGCTGAGGTTCAAGGCGGTGCTGCTGATTCAGGCCCACAAAAAAATAAAAATAAAATAAAAATAAAATAATAATAATTAAATAATAATTTTAAAACAAACAACCCTCCAACATGCATACTTAGATGGCACAGACTGTCCCCATACCAGCTGCTTTCACTGCTTTATCAGCCTGGTTTGTTTGGCGAACAATGGCCGTAACCACATCTGCAGAAGTGGCTCCAGATGAACCACTGACAAACCAAATCACTCAGTTTATGGGATGTTCACTGGTTTCATTTCCTGCTCAGAAACCAACTGACACTTCATTTGCATCTTACACCAGCTGCAAGAATAATTTCTAATTACAGCTGTATAGTAACCCTCATTATCATTTATCTTTTCAGATTAAGAGTGTCTGTCTGCATATTCAACAGTACGGTGGCACAGTGGGTAAATCAGTCACCTTAGACCAAGAAGATCTTTGGTTCAAATCCAGTTTGAGGTGCTTGTTTTGCAGGTTCTCACTGTATCTACCCAAAACATCAAACTTGGGTTAAATGGTGATTCTAAACCGACAGGAAAGCGTGAATGGTTGTCTGTCTCTGTAATAGATTGACTTGTCCAAAACCAAACTGACTTGCCCCGCCTCTCGCTCTATGACAGCTGGGATAGGCAACAAAAAACAAGTCACTCTTGTTTCAAAATAGAAGATTATCTGTGGTGTGAAACTGAATGCTCATTGGCGAACGAGCTGTCAATCAATCCTTCTCATCATATTCAGTTTTTTGTAATAAAGGCAGCAATAGTCGAAATTCCCAACGAAGCTTCATTGCAGGAGTTCAGAAAATTGGGGATTTGCTACTAGTAACCTGATCTGACAACATTATTCTCCATTACGGATGCAAAACTAATAATAATAACAATAATAATTTTTAAAAAGGTAAGATGAGGTCAAAATAAGCCCGGGTAGTCTGCCCACTTAGTTGTGGGGAAACACTGGAAACAACTTTAAAGTTTTCCGAAAGACTAATAAAGTCCTAAATCTTCTAAGTGTGAACTTTAAAAAAAACCCTAAACTATCCAAATAAAACCTAAAAGTGTGTAGCTACACTTGTTGCACAGTTTGCAGCATTTTTCTATACTCTAAATCCATCTTTACACAGTATTTAAGAAGAACATAGAGGATTATATGTGATGTTCCATCATCGTCATCATCATCATGGTCTCACTCACAGGAAACAAACAGACCGATCAATCAGTGCATCGCCTCACCTGCAGGTCGCATCATTACAGCGGCTGCTGTAGGACGAGCAGAGCGCTCTCTAACAATGCTCCGCTGTGTTTGCAGTGGTGTGAAAAATGAAACGCTGCTCTGCTGTGCCAATGTTGTGCTGAGAGAGAAACAGAGTATGGTGGTGTTTGTATCTGCTGTGTGCACGGTTTCAGCACCACGTGCTACAGCGTACAACAACGGTGGCGGCGGAAGCAAGAAACCGGCGGTGATGTGTTGGCGCGGGGCCACGGCTGCGCTCTCATTTCTACCCTAACCCACTTGGCACCGGCTCGCTTGTTAACCTGACACTCTGGCGAACAGACAGACAGCTGGGGGAGAGCAGCAGTTTCTCTTGTCAATAACCTTCAACGTCAGGCTTTTACAGCGTGCTGACCTGCGCTACGGGCAGCAGAGGACGTAGATCCTCACTGACATGTCATGTACAAACTACTGCAGTCATTTTCAGGACTTTGGCGAATAAATGACCAATTTTAATAGCATAATATTCTTGGACTGATGTGCACGTGTTCATTCGCCAGAAAAACAAATCAGGGTAATAAACAGAATAAATAAGAAGCTTTAAAGCCTTCATATTTACTGTCTTGATTGAGTCATTTAGCTTCTGTGCAGCTCTTATTCTTGAGAACCCGCGTAGGAAGCTAATTAAATTTGGACTGTGGCTGTAAAAGCCTGTCCACTCGACAAGACTCTTTGGAGAGAAGCCAGTCATTGTTTGGGGACTCTATAAGGTCCTAAATCTCCGGCTGTGAAATCTCGGGAAATAAAGACTATGCCTGGTAGACCTGCTCTTGGGCAGAATGTTGCAGAAGGTGAATATTAAGATTACTGGCCAGTGTAGCTCAAAAAAAAAAAAAAAAAAAAGCCTCCTGTTCTTCTTCCTGTGTCTTTCTCATATAGATAAATGTTTTCAATGCCATGCAATAAACCTGATGCCTCTGATTTCAAACTACCAATCTTCGTGAAGACTGAATTGTAGGCTGCACGAGATGAAACAACAATTCAAGTGTTTTATTTCTACTACGCTACAACAACACACCACAACAGCAGGCATGTGATTTCCTCGAGGTCGATGGCAATCCCAAAGCAAACCACACGCATGCTCTCTGTGAATCTTAAGGGTCGCTGCTTGTGAAACACCAAGAAGCCCTTATCTGCAATCAGAGAGAAGTTGAGGGATGGTAGGAGTGTGCTCCTTAATTGCTCCATTTAGTCTTTAATCTGCTTCCTCTCTGTCTCAAGACCGTCTGTGCTGGAGGAAATGGTTTGATGCTGGCATCAAGAGGCACGGCCAAAACCGATATAAAAAGACCACAGGCAGAGGGAGGAACGATACTTTTCCTTCACACGTAAAACTAATTCGGAATGCTTTTAACTCACTTCAAGTCAATTCAGCTTTATTTATATAAACGAAAGTCGCCTCAAGCTAGGCCTGTGCAATATGACCAAAATCTCATATCCCGATATAAAACATTTCTCATCCCGATAACAATATATATCACAAAATAGTGCTTTTTCTGTAAATACTGTGAATCTCACTCAACTTGACTTGTGAAGTTTTTTCAGCCGGGCGTTGTGTACCTGGAGTCGAGTGTTTTGACCGATGCATGAAACTATACATTTTTAGATACAAGTTGTAAAGGCCGCCATTGTCCTTGTGAGTATTTATTACATGGTGTGCTGTGGTGAAAAGCCTGCTCTAAGGTTTATTTTTTAGCATCTCAAGGCTCTTTTTTGCTTCTCATCTGTAAACCTTCTCCTTACTCTTTCACGTGATGCTTGCGTAGGTGGTCTTCAACCACCTACGCAAGGTGGTAGGTGGTAGGTCCCTACCACAGTTTGAGTCTGTGGTAGGGACCTGTTGCAGGATAATTTGCATAGTACAGATTTCTGGTCCGTGTCAAACTTTTCATAACCAAACCATGTCCATGCTACAGAGGTAGCCCCTCGTTTAAAAATAAGGTCCTCAATTTGTTTTGACTAGTCTTTCTGTTTTGAGCTACCTGGTTCTGCCTCCCCTTCACTGGCTATACTGGTATTCTCTGTGCCCCAATGAAAATATTTCTGTAAACAGTGTATTTTGCAACACCTTGAAACAAACGATAAAAAATAATTTGAAGCGATAAATGTTTTAATTTTATCATATCGCACAGCCCTACTTCAAGGTGCTTTAAATTGTAAGGTAAATACCCTACCACATTATAACAATTAGACGACCTCCTATGAACAAACACCTGGCGACAGCGGGAAGGGAAAACTCTGGCAAAGCCAAGCTCAGAGAGGGGCAGCAATTTGCCACAAATGACCACTTATTTTGTAAAGTTGTTTTCCCAATTCAGGATACAAAAGATGCACCACATCTTCAGTATCACGCCTCAGTAGCAGCAAGACCTCCTCATAGCAGTTGAAACTGTATAAGCAGAAACATCAACTTTAGGACCAAATTGTTATTCCCTTAATCCAGGCATGTTCAACAGTTACCAACAAACACTGCCTTGTTTTTATCTCAACTTTGATCTTTTGTGTCCACATAGTTTCACCTTGTTAAAGCATGCATAACCCCCTCCCCCCTCGACAGACTACTGCTCTTGTCTTGTAGAGATTAAGAGCCATCAGGGGAGCATCGACCTGTTATCACCGCAAAGGTTAAGAGTAAGGGCAATAAAACCACTGTCAACATGGACATGGCACAAGTCCTGAACCAACTTAACGGTCACAGCACAGATGTCAGAACACCCTGTTATTTATGTGGATTCATAGCAAAGGTCATTTTAACTAGGACACACACACACACACACACACACACACACACACACACACACACACACACACACACACACACACACACACACACAAACACAAACACAAAAAAAATAAAATACTAAATATTATAAAAATATAA
>VURO01005384.1:9528-41914 GCA_015108175.1 Pelvicachromis taeniatus | reverse complement strand
TTTAAAAAATGAAAAAAGCAACAAAAAAAAAAAAAAGAAGAAAAAAAAAAAAGAGGACAAGGTGCATTTAGAAAGAAGGATTTCACCATATTTAACACCCACCACTGCCCTCGTTCGGCCTCTGTACACCCACCTAGCTCTCCCATCTGCCATTCACAGAGAGCTTATGATGCCGCAATCTGGGAGGCTGAGATTATACGGAGAGAGAGCAGGAGATACAGCGAGGGAGGGTGGAGTTGAGGGATGAGGACTGGAGTATGGAAGCAGAGGTGCGCAACATGGATCCATCTACATCATTACTCAAAATTCAGCTGCCTGTTGTGTAGCTGAAGCTCAGAGGACAGCCAACACCTTTGGAGCCCCCTTAAAATGATAACACAGGAGGAAGACAGCAGCTTATAATGAAGCTCAGTTTACACAGAAACAGTCATGGCTGAAGCAGTTAACTGCAGGATCCCCGACGCGTCAACACAACCTGCCTTCTGTTACAGCTGGACCTGAACGCACGCACCCAAACTACAGCAAACATCTAGCTGACATACATGTCTCGTGCTTAGAAGGATGGAAATAACTAGTGGAAAACTAAAAAAAAAACCCAGCATCTCCAAAAGAGAGACAAACAACAAACCATTTTCATGTCACTGTGGTATCGAGTTAATGGGTTTTCTGCTTGTGGGACGGCGGTGTGTGCAAAAAACATAACACGACACGCTAAATGGGTGAAATCACTCTTTTGCTAAGCTGAGTGGACAGTCAGAAATCTCTCTCTCTGAAACGGTCTCCCTGCTGAATCATGGTAATCCTACGGATGACTTTCAACTTTGTGTCATAGCCGCTTACTCTGTACGTGATGTTTATGGATCATCTTTTGGGATAAAATGAGCAATTCACAATGAAGCATAATAGCACAGCAACAGTGGGTGATTAATTTTCCCCAAAGAGGGCCACATTAGAAACTGCAGACGGCCGCACCGATACAACAAACTCAATTCTGTTGAGTATTAATGTTATAAACTGCTACTGGTAAGAGTAGATGCTACAATTATAAACATGACATAGGCAACATAAAAACACCAGCAACCCTGTCCTTTTCTTGTTTACACTAAACTGTAAATATGTTTGTGTTGAGCACATAATTTTGTTTCATCTCATGTGAATATTTTTAGCATCAATTTAGTACTCGTGGTATATAACACGATGCAAAAATACAAATTTCAGACCAGCTTCAGGGTTCATTGCACTTTGTCTTGCGTCTGCTTCAAAAGTCTGACTTTTTTTTTTTTTTTTTTGACATCAGAGAATAGTTTTGGTTTACTGCGATTATGTGGGAAACAAAGTCGGTTTTGTCAAGCTCGCTAAAAAGTCTGGTTGCATTTTGCAGCTTTGCTAGCAGAGCTTCAGATGCCCCTTCCAGCTCTACATCACCTCAAGCTCTTCCATTTCCCTTGTAATGATAATTCAAATTATAAACAATCACCTATCCACAAACAAAAACACACAGCTTTACTGCTCACTTCTGCATTAACGTTTGTTTTCGTAATTTGAGTTGACATCGTTCTAACGCCTTTCCAGTCAAGATGCATTCGCTTGCACACATCTACATTCGTAAATTAAATAATACCAGTTGCCTTCGAAATAAACATTGTTAAAGTTGTATTGAGATTTCCCACAAAACTTAAGCTAAGTTACTAGTCCATTTAGTAAGCATTAAGTGAACTACATTTCTTCATATATTTTTTTTTTTAGTTAAACTGTACTATCACCTTTGATTTTGAATATCCTTGTTTAAAGATGACTCAAGGTGTTCAGTGTTACAGAGGGAAAAATACTCATCAGTCCATGTAATCCCTCTATAATCCTGCATCGGTTTCAAATGGAGATAGTAGGCTCATTTCCAGCACCATATTTTGTTCATGTACTCTGACGGTAGCTTTGCATGATTCAAAGTTAAAAAAAAAAAAAAATGCTTTTTTAGTATACTTGGACTTGGCACAGAGTTTTGTGCCTGAGAGGACCATTTTAGGGATGTCTGCTCTCAGTGGCATATTTCAGAGTCAAGAATAAAAATTTTAAAAAGAATTTGCCTGAAACAAGGCAATCTTTCATGATATTCCTTACTCTGAATTATTTGTAGGCATGGCAGTGATTAAATGATACTCTCACTGTAAAAATTGCCCTTAACTGATCCAGCAGAAACGCCGCTGTAGGGTGGCACTTGTCCACCCGCGTCTCCTCTCCGCATCGCCAAAGTGCATCGCATTGCTCACTCCCCTACAGCGCTCCCTTGATCAGCAGGGAGATTAATCCTCTTGTTGACTCTGCACATGTACCAGCATGGGTCTAAGTTGTCTATGATCAGCACTGTCTGCACGGCATGGAACTAAGTGCGCACGCTTGTAACCGGAACAACTGTAGTCGGGTGGCTTCTTGTCCATCCCCTGGCTGCAGAGATGCTGACAGAGCGAGGGAGGGTGATTGTATCGATGGCTGATTAGAGAGTCTCGGAGGTGGGGAAGAGAATCCAGCATCCCCTCTAATTACAGAGCTGATGAATCCTTAGTTGCAGACAAAGTGGGCAGAGGGGCCTCTCTAGAGAGGGGGCGGTGGGCCAGGGTTCATAAATCACCCTCTAGCACACTGAGGTGTAGACACACACCTGAGCTGCTTGAGGAGGTTGTTCAAGGCAACATTAAGGGTCACTATGACTTCTACCTGAGGACTACTGCTTAGAAGCCTGGATACATCTTTTCTGATCTAACCTAGGGGATTCATCTTGAACACAGTCTACAAAAAATCTAATCCTGGCCCACCTTCACTTTATCCTCAAGTGGATAGAAAAGCAATAGAGAGGACAATCTGAAGGGCAAAGAGAGCAGGACAACATGGAGCAGCACTGCATTTGCTTTGCATAAGAAGAGGAATATTCTTGAGATGGCGGCCGAATACTGTAGCTTATTTCTGCTTTTTTGTTTTTCCAGATAATGCATTTTTTTGACACCTAGACATCAGGTCCTGATTTTCTCAATATTTCACATATAGTAAAACTTATCATAGACAAGTACATGCAAGTCTTTACTCCAAATACAAAAAAAAAATACAATAAAAGTATGTATGCAAAGCAATTGTTAGTTAAAGAGCAAACATATAACGTGTGATCTGTTTTTGGTTTGTTTGTACGGTGCTACAAAAGGTTCAGCCGAAAGCCAAATCACACAGGAAATGAAGGGTGAAAACTGAAGGCAACTTTTAATTCTTTAATGTCAGAATTTCACAGCAGTGGCTGAACCTGCCTCGCAAGGGAAACCTACTTCCATTTGTTCCAAGAATATTTAAAATTCATGAGAAACACATCCACAGTGGTATTAAACCTAATGTCCACACTAGTGGGGATTTTAGGAACCCTGAAACGGAGACTTTTTAAAAATGCTGCTGACCCAGTTTCAGCTATAATTTGAATGATAATTTAGTCTCAAAAGAGCAGAAATGGGGACTTTTGGAAACTATGAAGCGCACACCCACATTCATTTCCTGATTAGATCTTATCAGTCACACAAATTAAGCCAAAACATTATTATATCAAGGCTCACATACCATCTGTGAATTCATCCCACTTGTGTGTGTGTTGCTTTCCCATAATGATCCCATAATGCTGCTCCTACTGCACTAACGTGTCACCATGTTTGCTTTGCAATGATTCCCAACGTTAACAGGTTTTCGGCCAACACGACTGCTTTGCTTAAAGGCTCCTCTTAATTGGTGATCTGAGCAAAGTAATCACTACTAATTCTACAGGTGGAATGTGGATGGCCAGAAACTTTGCTCCAATCATCATCTCAATAATATTACAATATTAACACTAAAGGCATCACTATCCACACGCATACTGTGAGGTAAAAATGGAAAGGCAAAGCTGGGTTGGTGCGTCAGCAGCTGCTTTGCTGCTGCTGAAGAAAAGAGAGTACGCTAAATCTACGTTTATAGTCACCAATTGGTCGTTGCATGTGCCACCTGTGATTTCACCACAGTCCTGTAACCATTTATCCTGTCGCTTGAGGTGCAGCAGACTCACTGCAGTCTTCTCTTGATTGATGAGTGCCACCTCTCAGAAAAAAAACGCTTATGCATCAGCAGCGGTACAGGAACAGATAAAGTAAAGCGAAAGCAAAGAGATGGCTTTCCCCCCCCCCTCTCCTGTCTTTTTCCAGAACCTCTCACCTTTTATGGAGTACAACCCCCTCCCCCCAATAATTTGACAATCTGAAATCCTGTACTAATATAACATTAAAGTGGCAATAAAGACCGACCCGATCACACACTCGTGCCTCCAACAAAGACATGCTTACCAATGTACAATCAGAATGACATAATACTTCATCCAGCTCACAATTCATCACATTTCACAGGTTATTGCATATTAAATGATAAAGAGAACGTTGAGTACAATTTGGGAGAAGACCCATTAGGTGGCAGTTGTGTGCTTCATTTGTGCATTATGGACAGGTCGACTCCTCGACGAGGTATTAGCTGAGCAATCCTTCATCAGAACGAGCTAAAAATTAAAATGTGGACAACCAGTTGAAAAGACACACAAGTGTCTGTGTACCAGTAGCTGTGATGTCACTTTTGGTGCCTACTGCACTTTTTTAAAGGTGAGAACAGCGAGCATAAATTAGGTGTAAAAAGACACCAAAGAGTTCATTTCCTACTTTTACTAGTAAAAGAAAGCAGCACAAGCCATTTACAAGCCAGCTGGTGACAACCCAAACCGAGGTTAACATACACATACAACCAGCTTAAGTTCAGTACCGTCTGTATGATGGCTGGTCCCAGAAAAAAAGAAATAAAAAAACCTCTCAAAACACTTGCTTGACATGAATCTATGTGGGAGTTGGGACTAAAATAGGAGCACCAGCTGCAACACTCAAAGAATGATGAGAAGTAAAGAATGAAGAGCCAAGAATGTGACAGTAAAGAGTGAAACGTGCTCGGCTGCCAATGCTACATCAAAGCTTTACAAGTACCTGCAAAGACCATGCTAGAAGGCCTCAGGTTCAGAATGATGTTAGCATCTGACCCAAACAAGGCAGGCAGGCTGTTGCCATCAACTGTTAATTCTGAAGGTGCTAATACAGAATAATGCAAAAGTAATAAAGTCGATGCAACAAACTACTTTCTACAGGGAGTAAATATGTAAAACTTGATTAAAGAGTTAAGAAGTAATACAAAATACACGACTTACAATACACACGCAAAACAATGAGAAATTCAATGCTCTCTAATTGACAACTACAAGTGGATGGATAACAGCTGAACAGGTAAAACTGGATCTAAATGCTAACATTATTCTGGCTGTTATGTTTAAGATTTTATCTGTTTATAAAAGTTTCCTAACCCTTTTACACTTTAAAAATAAAACAAAACAAATAAGCAGAAATGTGAACGGCTGCCTGACAATAATAGATTTAGAAGGGGGAAAAAAAAAAATCTCCAAAACATCTTAAGATGCATGTTAAACAACTCCATGCTATTAATGCACTGGTAACAGGGAGTTTACGTGACTTGCTTCCAAGCTTATTTTACTTTTGTTTGCAGGGAAGACATAAAAGGAGGCGGCCTATGTGAACTGACTGACAGGACAAAACTGAGCTGTCACCACTTTTCTATTTAAAACCACAAAATACACCTTAAATAATGACCTGAAAGTACCACAAACACTGTGACAATGTGGCTGATGTATTCGACTCTCGCTGCCGACATAGACGTAACTTTATATTCATTTTATTGTTAATATGTGTATTAGGACTTTTATAACTGCACTGAGAGAAGGAAGACTGACAGAATTGTGGAACCCACTCTGTTAATTTCAACTGTGCATATGACAACAACACTTCAATTAACAAGTAGCTAAAATGTTTAAGCCTCATCACCAGCAGCATGGGCCTCTCCCTACATTGCTTTGTCTGATTTTGTCATCTAATGTGATTTTCATGCGACAAAGTCTTTGCTGCACATGTGTTGCAAAGTACATTTGCATTGTTGTTCTGGTTTTCCCTCCTGTGAACGTGACAGATTAGTTTACCGTTCCCTGTAACTCATGTGAAAATGCTAAAGTGAAATGGAGAGTGTAATGATCCAACATTTCATTCTTACCTGTAATGTACATGTGTGACAGTAGGAGGCCTGTAGCCAAAGATCCAGGTCTGGATGTCCATCGGTCTTGCTTTGGGGTACGCTATGGTCATGTCTATAACCCACTGCAGGCCTTTACGTTTATTAGCTAGCACAGAAGAAACACAAACACAGAAAGTGAGAAGAACTGGATATAATCGGTCATTTTCATCAAGCCAAAAAAAAGTTCACTGACACTTCAATATTTGAGATCATCCTGATTTTTCAGTTTTTGGACAGTCTCTGTAATCAGAAGGTTTCCCTGGATTTTTTAAAAATAAAATACCAAAGCATGCAAATTAGTGCTGGTTACCTGCCAAAACGACTGGTGGAGTACCAGCTGAAGTCCCTGTTTGACAGAACTTGGCTGGCAGCTGTGTGTGTGAGTCATAGCAAAGGAAACATTTTCACCTCTACAGCTAATCTTTCATAACATGTTTTTCTATCAGCAAACTCTTACTGTTGTTTTTACTTTTAGTTCTAATGGAAAAGGCAAGAGGAAAAAAAAAATAGACGGGAAAGCGGGGGACGACAGATGGGAAAGGGAATGCCAGACATGCGATTAAATTTGGGAGTCAGCTGCAGGGTGCATGTGGGTGAGTATCTAGTTGCATTAAGCAGGGTCAAGTCTGTGCTCACCTGCTCATAATCACAGAGACAATAAAATAAATTAAGTGATGTGTGTAAAGGCGATTTATCGAACCTACACTCAACTTCTTGCTTCTTGTTATTACAAGTTTGGATTTGACTTAAACATTACCGCGATGTGAAACCTCGCAACCTGTGTTCCTTCTAGGAAAGAGACAAGAAAAGAAAAAAAAAGCAGAGAGAACAAAACACAAGCCAGTCTCAACATGTCCTCAACCTGCTTCTTCCATCACTACACAACAAAAGAAGTTGAAAACAACAACTGACACTAGGCATCAAATTAAGTTAACAGGACTGCAAAACGATGAGGGTGTGAAAAAGTGCTTTCCCTTAAGCCAATACCCCCAAACAGGCTTGTCAAATGTAAAACAGAGGAGACCAGCAGTCTGAACTGTAAAGCAAGGCTGACGTGGAACAGTGCAGCATATTTGATTGCCTGGATAAGGTCGCAGTCCTGTCTGCTGTTACTGTGCAGCAAGCACTTCCCCCTCAGAACACACTGCCGTCTTTATGGGAAGTAAATATGCCGTGTGACACAGTGGAGCTAGATTTTACAGATGACTGACTACATTACGTTACTGTCAGGATCAGCAGCAGTTAAAAAAAAATAATAATAATAATAAAGGAAACGATGCAAACTAGTTATAACTGACGTGAGGGAAATGCAGGGAAAGGGAGTTATCAAGTGGAGTACAGACAGTTACACTTCGCATGTTGCTCTTGTTCAGGTGACCTGTCAGGTCAGTACAACTCGATAAGGTTATGCTGACAGGAACAGCTCCTCCTTTTGAGCCGTTACTCTAGATAATGTTGTCAAATTCTACAAACTAATCACCAAAACGCAAGCATTTAAAATGAAAACATCTGTGTGTGATTTTCTTGTGAACTGCAAAAAAATTAATTATCACAAAGCAAAAGTTTGGCTACCAAGCCAGTGTTTCCTCTAGGGTGTACTTCTCCTGTTTGACTGCAGAATACTACCAAGAACATTGTAGCGTTTTACAACGCTACGCCATCGGCACAAATCAGAGACACGGAAGAGGCATTCCCACCTCGAAACAATACTGAAGTAGAAAAATATATATATATTTTTTGTAGTGACTATGAGGAAACACATTCAGGGAAGATGGAACAAGAATTCACAAACAAGAATTTCGTTAGACTGTTAGACTGGTAAACCTCAACTGTTAAATACAAGGGTGGATCAGTTTGGGCTTGTGCTTCAGGCAAAGGCTTGGGAAGCATTTTACTGCTGAAGGGAAAAATTGATTTAATAAAATGTAAGCAAAAACTGGCATGATGGGGGAAAAAAAATATCACAGTGTCCATTAAAAAAAAAGTTTAACTGCTCCTGTTGTCAGAGTGTGAGAAGTATGATAAGCACAAAGTGGTAAAACACTGACAGGATTGAATAAGTTACTCAGATAAAAGGCATCCAGATAAGCCTGAGTTTCAGTAACAGTCATTCAAATGATGTGTGACACGTTTAAAGCCCCAGTTAAGAATAATTTAAAAAAAAGTATTTTTTAATGCAATTTGACAATCGTATTTCTGTTCCCAAACGTTGCCACTGACGCTTAGCGGAGACTAAAGACCATTATAGACACTGCGGAGCTGCAGAAGTAACCTGTGCGAAAGTAGATGCTTATTTTGTTTTTTGGTATTTTGAATGTCGAGTGTTTAATTTTTTGCATTCTGGTGAAATTTTATGCACCACATTATGGTGTAAAAGTCATTATGTATGTAAAGTGAGATGTGATGAAGCAAGGCTTGAGTACTGCTTTCAAGCATTTACTGAAACAACTGTCTAATTATATATCATCCCTACTGAGTCAAGACACATTCTGTTGTGTTTGTCAAGTAACCTTTTTAAATGTGAAGGTGTTACTTATTCATGTTGGTAATAATTTAATTCATCAACTCCTAATCCACATACATCAGTGATCGGCAGGGAACCTGTAAACTGTGGGGAATATATGCAGGTCCATCAGTGGGGGGTTTGACCTTTAAGAGTACACACCTCTGTTCATGTGTCCGTTTCTATAGTTCCAACACCAGACAGAAGATAGAAAGAAGCAGCTAAGGAGCAAGCCGACTGATTCATACCAATATCAGGGACTTGACGAGCATCCTTGGTATTAATGGAAATGGCTAACACCAGTTATCCCTGTGTGAGTAACTGGATCCCAGCTCTATCAGTCTCCTGACTGGTCAAAGAATGGGGCCCTGAGCCAAAGTATTGCTGGCGCCCTAAATGCTGTGGCACACAATAGTGTAACAGCACCGCCACGATAATTTAAAATGACAACAGATAGGCCACATCCTTCGGTAAACAATTTGACACTGGCAGATATCTGGATCTCTTTCGGGCCACTCCTCAGGCCAAACTGCAGCACTTTAAGCCTACAACTGTCTATCCTACTGACTGAAAAGTGGATTAATTTTATTTTCTTTTTAAAGCCCTCCAATTGGTTGGTGTTATCGAACATGTTGACCTTTGGGTCATTAGGAGCTCTCTGATGTCCCACCCTAAATGACTCACAGTGGCGAACTTTGCTTTCCTGACAACAGTAAATACAGTTTTATAACACACACCTTACTGGTCTAAGTGACAGCCCTTTCCACAGAGCTGTGCTAATCTTTGTGTTTGCACCAAGTGGCATATTTAGCCCAGGTGACATTGCATGGCTGCATCAAATCCCATTTTCTCCAAGTGGCCCGTTTGTCTCTGAGTGAGCCAGTGAGCTCTGGGCACCACTGCAGAGCATCAGTGAGGGTCAGAGGGAGACAGAACTGTGTCTTTCATCAGACAGCCACACACACACACACACACACACACACACACAAATGAAGAGCACAGGGTAGTGAGGGACACCGCGCTCCTCTGGGTATGTGTGTTTTCTTGCCCTATGTTTTAATGCCATTAGCTGGATTTAAGTGAAAGGACAAACCCTGCTGCAGCAACCAGCTTCCCCTCCTCCTGAGCTGCTGGAACGGAGGAAAGGGCATAACATGAACAGGGATAAGAACTGGATGTACAGCAAGGTCAAATATAATGCACTATTACACATGAATAAATCTGACAAGTCTAAAATGTTTTAAAAAGTTGGTAATAATCTGCCTTTGTTGGCTATTATAAACACAAAAACCTCTGCACGCATCTGTGTTTGTTGACACAGACAACGTTGTTTAAATATTTTAAACTTAATCAGACCGTGCTTTTTTACAGTGGCCAATCAAGAGATACCTCCTCTCCAGTCTGAGTGTTTGTCCTGCAGAGGAGTAATCAGACAGCATCTTGGTGTTAGTGCTGAGGCTGTAGGACACAGAGCTGCGCTAGCAAACTTGGGGAAGGCTAAAGTCTGGGCCACATTCTCAATAACGCTGGCTCAAAGTCCCCCCAATTTGCTATTAACACCAAACCCCCGTAAATGGATTCTGAACAAAAGCCAAGAAGAGTCCGCTGGGTCGACACTGAGTGTGCAGCGTGCACAGGCATTGGGGGACTCGTTGAAGCTTTACATTTATTGCCGTTTTAATGCCTTGTTTTTGCTGAGGACTGCTCCAACGCACAGATTTACTGAGTTATCTGGAAAAATTTGCTGAGTAAAAAAACAAAACATGTATTCCAATATTAGTCCACAGAGCAGATTTAAGTGGGTATTAGCCCTCTTCCTAAAATAGGGCCCTAATTCAAAAAGGATGGATAAGACTAGATTTCATGAATGTAGGTAACCCCCCCCCACAAAATTAATAAAAAGAAATAAATCATGAATTTAATTCATCCTCATATTTCTTGGTCACGTGTTATGAAAACTTTGGGAGAATATCTAATTATAAGAGTTTATTATGGGTTTGATGAGGGCAGTAAGAGGTTGCGTCTTGGACTGACTGAGGTGGAAATGGTAGGAAAAACATTACAGGAGATGCTCAACAAATCATGAAAGGAAATCTATGGGAGAAGTCAACAGCAGCAAAAATGACATCTGTCACATCCTGCACCCCAGAAAGCCCACCAACAACCGAACAGGAAATGTGAGCAAATCGTGTAGCTGCATTGATGCAAGTCCACACTAGAGTTTCACAACAATTTCCGCATGTTGCAGCCATGCTTCCCTCCCTGATATTGTAATGATGATCTATTGTTTCTTGGCTATACTTGAGAAATTGCACAGCATCCGCTCAGTGCTGGTGGGAGGAGCCTAAAACGCCAGTGACCTTAACATTCTGTGTCAGTTCATTTATGATTGATTTTTTTTTTTTAAAGCAAAAATGCTGCATAGAAAAATAGGTCAGAAATTACAAGCCAGTGCTTTTTCCCTGCTAGCCATTGCATTTAAACTTTAAAAGTACCTGCCATTACCAAGATGGCTGCTTTCTTTTAGAAGTACTTTGATGGCAGTAAGATGCCATCTGTACATTTGGAAATACAAACCTCTGTAGTGGACTTATCTGTAATGTAATGTAATGAACTAAATATGAAAGATATTTCTTCTAGGAAAAATTAGAGAAATTCATTTCCTACACTCCAAAAATGTGAACACAGTCACACTGGGATCTGCATACATCCATAAGGACACAAAGGTAGGTGAGTGAAACCTTTTACTTTGAATTTGCAGGTTTTGACATATTCAAGTGCCTCAGACATTAAAAGGCAAGCTGATTGGTCAGTTTAACTAACTTTTTCCACAATTTTTCAGCTGCTCACCACAGAAGGTAGCCTTATGCCACATGCACTGACTATAAACTACTACACTATAGAGCCACACTGTGTGACTGCATTTCCACTAATTCACAGTTATGAGTTCACCTGTGAAGTAAACTGCCTGTATGAAAGCAACACCGACACATTAAAGGAAACCTTAAAAGCCACTAAAAGTAACCGGATTAAGCTTATCATGGAAGCCACAGCAGGAAGGAGACACTGTCGGGGGACGGGATTCAACAGCATGACGTTTCACTCCCTTCTCAACTAAAAATTATTTCTCAACATAAAAAGTTAATAACATTACAACAGTAGAGATGACCAGCGGTGTAGTTTATAGTGGAGTTGTGGTGTCTGAATACAGAAACAATGGACCCAGATGGTGTTTTTCTACAGTATACAATGCTTGTTAAATATCGATCAAAAATTTGCAAGAAAAAGAAAACAAGAGTTAAATATTAAACCTGTCTTACAATCTCTGCTTATTCAATTTGAAGGTTCAAAAAGTTTAAATATGAAGAAGAGTGATCGTCTCAGCTGCTCCCATCCACTGTTGATTTGTTTAACACAGTGACAGCGCAAGGTCTTGAAAAAACAAACTGTATACGCACACAAACTGCTTGTTTAGTTTGCTGTGCGGATTTAGTTACCAATTAGAAATACACATTTATATTATTCATAGCAAAGTAATAATAAATTACTGTGGCTCCTTTATTTACAAGTGGTCACCACAGCAGATGGATCTGCATACTTATCACATATTTTAAAATGTTTTGGGGGTTTTTTTGTTTTGTTTTTAAACACATCACAAAAGCTTCCAGCGATTTGTCTCTCCTGCTGGCATGAATATAGAAACTTTCACATGTCAGGAGAAAGCGTTAACCACTACACTCTTAATATAGGGTCACTCCATCTGAATTCAACCAAGCCTTCTGCTCAACTGTCTGATATGCGTCTCTGAAATTTTATGATGCAAAATCTGAACATCGCTGTGAAATTGTAGCTTCATATAGGACTCCTTTAGTATTTTTTACTATTATTATGTTTTGCTAAACTGTTTTTTGATCCACTTTCAAATATTGCCTCCGATTTTTGAGATAGTGGAGATGGTTGATTTGAGATGGAATGACCGTATATGTTATAATATTCCAGGTCAACCTACCCAGGCTATGTAAAGCAATCACAATTAGCTTATTGTTTTAGTGGGACTATTAAACTCTGAGCTACTGGCCCATGGAGGCCACTGGAAGGACAGAATAAAGTTATGTTTGACAAATAAAATTTGTTACAAATTTTAACAAAGTTACAAAAATCAATTTTCACCCTCTAAGCTTGTTAATTGCTGTATTATCGTCGTCTTCATTGGCTGAATTTAGGGCTAGTCTCTAGACAGAAAAATTACTCTCCTGCAAATCACAGCTGGGGTTTTCAGGGACACTGATGCAATATCTGCCACTTCTGTGCATGTCAGCCCTTTACTTTGCTGGTGGTCTTTACCACCGATTGCCTACAGTTTAAAAACAGGACTCTCAGAGAACAGAGAGACGCAGAGGTGATGATTTCATGTTTCATGTTTGAGGCATGCTTTATCCCTGCTCTTCTACCCCAAAAATGTATAAATAAATAAATCAAGAACTTCATAAAAAAAAAAAGAGAGAGAGAGTTCACATAGAATAAGGAAGAAAAAACCCCCCCTCCCAAAAAAACAACTTTATCCAAACTCTCCGAGATGAAATCCTGCACTTTCAAAGAACACCTTCAGCCTTGGCACCAACTATATTTGTGCCAAGAAAACCAGTTTAAACTAACAGTTTCTAAATCAGTTTGTCTCACTTTGAACCAAAGACTTTTCCCATGTGTGCGTTTTAGTTACCTGTCGTGTTCAGCATGCTGCCGTCGCCGCCCACACTGCCGTTCTCCTGCTGGGCTGCCAGAGTTTTCAGTATGACGTGGCTGGCCCCGAGACGAGGCAACGTGACGTGGGTCAGATGGGGGAGCGAGTGCTTCTTGGCAAACAACTGGCTGGTTTCCCGCCTCTTGCGAAGAAAGCCGCCCTCAGGAAACAGCACTATCCACTTCCTGTCACGGCTGTGGTAGTATTTGTCTAGGTGCTCTTTCAGGTAAACCAGCTGCTTGTCTCGGTGAGCTTTACCCTTAAGAAACACAGAAAATGTGCATTTATTTTAAAAAGAGGTTTCAGGTCCATTTTTTAACCTAAATGTTCAACTTAAAATGGGCTGACCGCAATTAAAATAAGCACAATTATCTTCACTACTTGCCCCAAGGATACAAAATCTGTGGCTACATGCTAAGTTCATTAACTTGATAAGATGGAAAGCATTTTTGAGAGAGCAGAACCGACTAAGCAAATGAATTCAAACACACACAAATCACAAGTCAGGTGTAGTAACTCCCCGAGCCGCATTAATGGCACCACCGAAATGGATGCAAACATGATGGCCTTGACAACATTAAGAGCATTAGCAGGAACAGGATGAGGAGGACTGGGATTGATTTTTATGTTAGGCCTGGTCAAAGTTCATTTTAAATGCATTAGGATAGCAAGCTGTTCTCTGTGAGCACATGTGTTTATTTAAGCAGCTGTTCCTACTACAACTGCTGCACCAAAACAGCTACAGCGGAGTATTCGGCCAAGAAGGACATTTCAAGATTTATTCTTAGCGGCAGCTACAAAGGCTGATTTGCAGAGGTAGAAAGCCATTAGGAGACTCCACACAGCAGAAGCTCAAACATGACCTTGAGACCGTTGATGTAGTTAAACAGCAGCTACAAGAGCCATGTGAAAACAAAGAGTGTAGTCCACGATGTTGCTTTAAGAGTTACGGTGCAGTGGGCAAAGGGAATGATCTGCAAGCATACAGCAGCTTTACCAAAGCACTTACTCAGGTTTTTCTTTGGGATCAAACCTCTAACCCACTGACAAGTGGACAATGTGCTCAAGCACTCGACCCATCACACCCCCAAAGAGAGCACTTTTCTAATGTCAGATGACAAACTCTGCTTTTAAGATTTTTTGATACAGCTTACAGTCAGGGGTGGGTGCTTCTATAAAAGAAAAAAAAATACATCTCTACTCCTGATTAAGTTGCACAATTTGTAGTTTTCAGTCACGTAACTGACTAACTACCCTGGCGGGGGAAAGTTGGTAGTATTGCAAGGGGGGGGGTTTGGTGCTTTTTTTCACCTGTCTCAAGCCAAGACTACTTGGATCATCTTTCCATGAACAAAGCTATATAGTCAAGCTAGGAATTTTGTAGACTTATGATCCATATTCTGCTCCGGCAGCTTTATTTACATCCCTGAAAGTGGCGATGTCTCTCCCACGGCTCCAGTTCAGTGACACCTACATGTATATAGTAGAGAATCGCTCACATTACACTGCTGCCAACATAAAAGGTTTCAAAATATGGACCTTTACATGTATTTTCAATCTGGATGGGTAAATAATGCAGCTGTGTAGAAGGTTAAGAACAAGAAATTGTTCATTGTACATTTTGTTGACTTGACAATATAGGACCAGAAAAGTTCGGGTAATATCAATTTGTTACGTTATTGTTGTGCCATAACACTATAGTTGACCAAGTTACAGTGTCAGGAAAATCATTCCTACAGTTAAAAATGGGCTGCTACTGACAGTCAGGGTTGCTGTGGACAAGCAAGGGTGGATGTGATTTCCCCTGTTAGGCAGAGTTAGGAGGGGTGTGTTCATATCTTGGTGGCAAAATTTATGCCATTCTGGTAGCAGTAAATAAACATCTGTTAGTGCATCTGATAAGCACAGCAACTATGTGGCATTTTGCTTCAAGTTAAACTTGAAGATGTTCAAAGAAAGGCTGGAGGACTATTAAAAACACATTAACAGCAAGATTCAGAAAATATTTTCTATGGATAATTTGCCCCTTCATAATTCTATAGGGGATTTCTTTTTTAAAATAATGCCAGAATTAGGGGTATGACTACTTGGGACAAGTGTGATAGCATCAATTACTGTTTGCTAGTTATTGAACCTGACCACCATGTTTGTGCTGCTGGCTTCTACTGGATCTTTTAATTTTAATTTTTTGTCTTTAGGACAGGACAGACTGTATGCCTATTCAGAGCAGATCAAACCAAACCCAAACCACTGAAGGCTTTTGGCATTTTGACATAATTTACTGACTAATAAAATGGCTCACTGTGAGATACAGACTGCAGACTGCCTAAATGTTTGTGATTCAGTTCAGATGAATGAAGTTCATTTTGGTCACCTATGCACTGCACCTGTACAGTTCATGGAAGCAGCTTGGTAACTGAGATGATAGCACTTACTGATAAATTAACACTACTTTCCTATTCAAGGTCACTTCTAGCTCCAAGAAACCAAGTTGAGGTTTCAAATTATGAAGCTCAAATCCAATATGTAACATCATGATGGCTACTTTCATATTCATGGTGCATTTCTTGTCTCTCTAGGCTTCTCTTTCCCCCACCTCATAACCCAGTCTTCCTGTTAAAAGGGCCTTCTTTGGTCTCCCGGTTACCAATGGCTTGTTCACAGGGGTCATAGGCTCATTCTCCCCATCTCTCTAATATGGTCTGTATCTTACAAAGCAACCTGAGATGTCTGGTGTTGTAATCTGCTGCTATATAAATATAACTAAATTATTATAGGATAATGTTGCATTCAGACTTGGGGTTTGATGTGACTCAAGCTTGAGCTGCTGAATTCATAAATGAAACTAACGTTAGGCCGCCTGTCTCAGCTTTGTTTTAGCTACCCTCCCACGTGCTTTAGTAAGTTATTTACTCACTGGCCAGTTTATCGGGTCCACTGAGATAAACTAAGGCAAACAACAGTGCTGCAATAAATCCTACTATGAAAGTTAAAGGTGAATGGAAGTTTTCTTTCACTTAGGAGGCTGGAGGTTGTTTTGTTGTTTAACTGCATTTTTTTATTAGCTAACAAATGTCTTTCCATTCGAGTGAAAGAATCATAGGGTGGTGAAGGCGATGCTCTTCAACGACAGGAGGAAATGCAGCATTCAAAATGACCATGAAGTTCAATTTCAACAAAAGCTGATAATGACACGTCTTTAAAAGGGTTAAAACGAGCTTAACTGATGAGCTATTACACTAGACTGCATATGTTTTTATTACCAGCGTAAGGCTTATGGTTGAAGCAGTAATCACTGTAGTCAAAGAACTAAAAACAGGTGCTTAATTTAATAAGCAACAAGTCATTAACTGTCCAGTTTCACAAGTGCCAAACATATAAACTATTAATTTACAAATGTGTATGACACCATGGTCACTGTGAACAGGAATATGCACTTTTTTCTGAACATTTGATTAAAAATATATTATTATTGCCTATTACACTTTGGAAAATAAACCTCAAATTGACAAGAACAAAAAAAAAAAGTTTTTAAAATATTCATACAACTTTGGAAAGAAAAAGAAAGAAAAAGGTTTATAAAAAAAACAACAACAAAAAAACAACAACATTCTTGAAATCTACACCTTAAAATTAAAAGAAAAAACTGCTATTTTGAGGTGTGCTTATAACTGTTTCCTTTAAAGAATGGTGCATTGTGTTTTGCATAACAATGTCTGAGACACGTCTGGCAGCCTGGGTGGACAGCAGATGCTCAGGGTGGCCGGGGCAGCTGCTTGCTGCACAGTGTGGATGTGTGAAAGATTCTGAGGAAGGATGTCAAGAATGCACGCGAGCAGGAATGCCAGAGGGGACCGCAGCGAGAGACGAGGGCGGCAGAAATGACTGAGCCTGCTCAGATTTACCACTACAGCCTGTCTGGCTGGCTGTTAGCAGGCTCGGGGTGCATCACCCTCAGCACGGTGCCTGATGTGAAATTCCGCGGCAAAGCATTTCCATGACCTAAAAAATGTAATTCCCTCTTGTCAGGGCGTTTCTGCTCAGCTCAGAAAGTGCAACAACAGCATGATAAGCGTGAGGAGCGTGGGAGCTTCTTCATTCAACAAAACAAATGTGGATCAACACAGACAGCCCCTCAGCAGCGCTTCTATTTAATACCAAGTCATGACCTCAGAGATTTTGTCCAGTTGGAAGCTAGTTCCGCTTAGGTCCACTGGCTTTATTTACTCTGTGAAGTTAAACGTGCTGATTTCTAACATCCAAGGCAACAACTGTTTATGTAATCCGATAAATGTTTATTACATCCTGTGTACTCTGGGACACAGGGGTACAGTAGTCTGGGTGATTAATATGAATTTATAGCTTCAATTTCATGACTGAATGCCTATCATGAAAAATCTGCTTTGTCTTTAGAACAACCTTTTAAAAAGTTTATTTTTAGTCAAAAATAATGCAAATAAATAACACAGTTGACTACATCACGTGCCATGACTGATCTACGTTCACTAGATGTACACCTCTTTTCATATTTGTGATTATTTTGTTGTCTTGCCCCTTCTTTGCAGTCGCTTGCCTCTGTGTGTGTACTTAAGCTTTGTCTCTTTTGCATTTGTGTAGCCCGTCCTCTCTCCTAGTTTTCATTGTTACAATGTCAAGATGCTCATGTCCCATGTTTTGGTAAAAATTTGGAAATTGTCACAATAATATAAATGTGTCAAAAACTGAAATTCCTCCAAAAGCAAGGAAATCTTTTGCTATGAAATCAGCATCTTCACAGCCTCTCTACCCATAGCCCATTTCCCTGTTCCTAACAACTGCAGAGGTTAGGAAACAGATTGTTTACTTCCTTTTCAAAACATACTGATTTGGATTTCGTTAAAATGAGGCACATGGTGGGTTTGACTGACAAGTGAAACCACAAGTGCAGATTTAAGGTCCCAGTATACCAATTATAGTAAATATATCATTAAATTGGTGGTAAAAACCAACACAATCATGCATTTTTGTTTACAACCCTGCTGCAGCAGTGGAATGAGTCGCCAGGTTCAAAAACTTGAGAAGTGCATGACTGGCCAAAGTGCCAGTGGTTGTGACGGCAAATTTGTGGTGTTGGTGCCTTTTGGAGCATTTTTATGCAGTATGTGTGTTGTATGTGTGTGTTGCATCTGTAGAGTAATGAATATGGACACTTGTGGCTCCAAAAAGAACACCATGCTAAGATGTTGGGTATGTTCCATGTCACCACCAGCAGATGACTACATCTGTAGTTTAAAATTGGTTAGTGGAAATGGCTCAAGATCCTCCTGAATCTTCTTAATATAATGGCCTGTAATTTAAATTCATTTATCTTTCTGTATACCTGAGATGCATTAGATGTAGGACTGTAATGAAAAGGGGATTCAGATTATTTTTTGAGGATTGTGCAGGAAAAACTATTGAAATCATAACACTTTTTTTCCTGTACTGTTGTAGTTGATATCTATTAGATATTCCCTTGGTTTTGTGTAAGTGTATCACTGACACTAATGAATCTACCACAAATTAGTGTTGCCTAAAATTAACCTCTCAAACTTGCATGATATTCTAGGAATTCCCTGGCCAGTCAGAGCCCTGTAGGATGTGTGTGTAGTCCTGTCATAGCTCTGCTTCAGCTGCCCCCACAACAAAGGAGCCCAGTCTATCCCAGAGGGGCTCAGCAGGCCTCCCACACCACTCTGCGCTGACATTTTCCCCTTCTTGGGACACCAGGGCTGCAGGACAGCCTGCTAACATATCTGCTGTCCAGCTGGAACAAGCAGATGGATAGCAGCATCACTTGTGGAGAGCGCAGAAATAACAGGCTTTTAGTAGCTGTGGTTGAATGAGATGGGTTGCGACTTCAAAGTTCTTGGGTTTGAACTCTCAGAACTTCAGGGGAAGAAAACAAGGTGTTGACAAGTGTAAAAAAATAGACTTTTATCCTTTGGCAAAGTAGTGTTTCTGCAGGCTAATATGCCAATTAAAAAAACAAATAGGCTAAGAAAACATTAAAGAAAGTCAAAAGTAAAGATAAAAGTAAGACATTCGGATTTTGGGCTACTTACCTGTCTAATGAAGAAGTCCCCATGGATCAAGGACACTAGGCCAAAGTTGGTGTATTTGAACACATGGTCCATCAGCCACATCATTTTTTGTACCACCTGCGAGAAAGAAGAAATTCAATAATCATTTAAACAAACTAACAAAAAAAGAAATGATCTAAGCACAGTTTATTGTCAGCAGCACAAACTGATGCTGCCCCTTCTGAGCATTTCCGCCCTCATGACCTGCACCCATGTGGCTTTGGCTTACTGTCCTTTCAGTGCTAAGAGGATAAAGTAGGCCGGGGATGCAGTTGTTGAGGCGAATCATGTCATCATGTTTGTGCAGCGTAGCTCGCTTCTCCAATCCAATGCCAGCTCTCAGCAAAACAACAGTGCCCTCTGCATTTATTTTTATAGTGCTAGAACATTAAAGGAGTCCTATAAGAACGCAGGCATGACATGCATTTAACTAAACGCATGTTGACTGAAGTTAGTGATCACTCTCGGAGGAATAGATGTGCATGTGCACTGACATTTTACTTCCCTGTCTGTTTACAGTGTGAAATAATACAAGGCAACCAGCATCTGTACACTCCCATCACTATTGCTCTTTCTCAAGCAGCTAATAAGCACATTCCCCTTGGTCCTATTAAAACTCAAAGAATGAAACTTAACAGAATACAACAGTAGTCCTACAACATTTAACGCTGGAATTTGCTAAACATCACTAAGAATTCAAAGGGAAATATTCCTGTAGTCTTCAAAAACAATTTTTATTGTGCCCTTAGCAGCTGACTAGACGCTCCTGGTGACTAATTTACAAGTCAAGCAACATCAGCTTCATTTCAGCATCCTCTGTCCTGACCGGTGACCAGCTGGTTAGCCTCATGCATGTCCACTGGTCTGTTTGACGCATGTGCAACACACAGACAAGCAAATAGTTGCATGGACATTCACAGCCACACACTAAAAGCAAAAATGTTGTTATCGTGGAAGCTCCTCACTGTTGAAAACACAAGTTCAAAAATTAAACCACAGCGGGATTACAACAAAAATGACTGAACTATCAGATTGGGTTTATTGTTACGATCACTCTCAACCAACTTAACAAGCACGTTTTAAAGATGCTAACAGAGGGGAAAATGGCTAAAAATAAAACTTTCCATCCACCTTGCCACAAGCCAGCAGAAGTTAAAACATGGAGGAGGAAAAAAGAAAAAGTGTGGCTATCCTGTTATCTGGCAGATTCAAAATGATGCAAAGTACCTGGCATTAGTTCTTCTTCTTCATCTATCTGTCTATCTAAATGGTAAATATAAAGGCATATACAGTATTAAAGGTATGTCTATATTATAGGGTAAAAAAAAAAGAAAAAAGTCACAAATAAAGCCTTAAGAAGACAGTAGGTCTCACATGAGCTTTCTGCAGCATTCCTTTTAAAAACCTTTTTTTTTTTTTAAATCCTACTTTATATGAACACATAAAATACCTAATGTCATTTTGATCACTTCGCAGCCAGAGTTCCCTAATACAGTAAGCAAAACGGCTGTTTAAAGTGGCCAACTCTTGTGTTTGTGTTCGAATCAGACCCACAGCAATCATTTTAATAAATAAATCAAACAAACATGTTTTTTTAATTTAATTCGTTTTTATTAGTTTATTAAAGTGGTGTCTCACTGCACACCACTGTGTATCCTCAATTTCCTCAGTTACTACAACAGAGGTGAAACGTTCAAAACTGGCATGACCCACATAGTCACAATAGCCACATTAATGTGAAATGCTTAAGGATGAATTGAGACAAGAATTATGTTTCCAAATTAACATAATTTTAGCCAAAAGAGTTTTCAGGGTGATGCTTGTTCTCACAGGAACAGCCCGTAGGTCCAAACGTCCGCACTGCTTTTTGTATAAAGATGTTGACAGTGCATCCTCAACAGTGTTACACCCTTTCCTTAAGGGGAGGTCATAAGAAAGCAACACATCCCTGTCCTTTCTTACCGTTCCCTTGTCTTGCAGGCACATCATGAGTGTGCACACATCTCCTGTTGATTGGTGGTTGACGATGACCATGGCTTCTTCCTCGGAGATCGGCCGCACATCATCACCCCATTCTGTTACTGTGAGACAAAACAAAAAGACACATGCAATTTGATCAAACACGCTGTGCAAGTAATACCCTTCAAACCTTTGGAGCTTTAATGTAAACAAAGTTTGTATTTGCATTAGTTTTCATTAAACCTCCTCCTGTGTTTCTGCAGTGTAACATCTTACAGTGATGTTACACTGCAAGATGTATTTTTATGCCATGGCTTATCTGCCTCACAATGAAGGTTCGCTTTTATCTCAAGTGATTCTGACCTCCTCAGACTTTCTCACCTCTCTTCTCTCCATCAGTGGCTGTTACTTATTTGTTGTACCACATGATTTGTGCAAGCTATGTTTCAACACTGATGAACCGCTGAAAGAAGCAAAAACTGGGAAATTAAGATCGCTTAATAATTTGTCATTTCCGTGGGACAAACAGGGGAATAAATAAGATCAAAAAACAAATAAAATATTGACATAGATGAAGGCCCAGTTGGTTTTTCTGCAATTCTGAAAGGAGTTTGCGAGTTGTTGCAGGCAAGTTGGTGTCTTCCACTCAAACTGTGACCAACTCGGGTAATCTGCTAGCAACCAAAGCAACTACAAGCAGGTTTTCCGTGGAGCACGGTATACTTAAGCAACTATTACCAGTCATGAAATACATATTTTTCTTTAGTCACCAATTGTTGCCAACTAAATACCAACTGGTCTCTAGGCCTGTGTGACTGGAGAATAACACAAATCCTGCTCGCTCATTCATACGGTCATCACTGGCCTAAAGTATCACATAGAAACCTCAGTAAGTAATTACCGTATATCTTCTAATAGTAGCCCCGGCGTTTATTCAAAAAAACGACACGAGGACCAACGACAGCGCGGAGGGACTTCCGGGTCAAAGGTTGCCTGGCTACTATTGGAGACTGGCGTCTACATGTTTTCAAACCCGGCGATTATTAGAAACGAGCGTCAATAAGAGACAGGCCACTACTAGCAGATATACGTATGTATGTCAAAGTTGCAAGCTCAGCCTTAAAAAAAAAAAGAAAAAAAGAAAAGAAAGAAAGACAATCATAAACTGTATCTTCCAGAAGATTTTCCATTCAGGCGCTCCAGTTTGGAACGACCAAGCGGAAAAATTAATGTTTTCAATCCATCTAAAATTCCTGGTCTGCTTCCAGACCCATCAGCGTTCACTGTTAACTGTTAAGGATTTAAAAAGGTATTAAGCTGAGAAATAAATACACAGAGGAATCAAAAACAGTTTGTTTAAGCCAACAGGTTTACTGTGAGCATTAGTGAGCCAGACAGGTGTTTTATTTTACCAACATAGCAACAACAGAGGGAGCGCCAAGGTGTCTCTATTAGTGAAATCCACTTCGTCTCTGTCCATAGTTATACCTCTGGTTGAAAAACAGAGACAGTATCCCTTGTTTCTTATTCCTCATGCCATAACTATTCCTGCACTGTGATAAACATTCAGCCACCTGCCTGATTTGCATACTCGCCCTACCTGGATCAGAAGGTTTATTCACACGTATCTACCCCCTAAATGGGCTGTATAAACATTTACACTGTGCTGTTAATGTGACCAAATGGGTCTCAGACCACCTCCAGAGGTGCCTTGGATGATTACATCATGTACAGCGAGATTTTATGAGTTTCGCTGTGCCGGATTAGTCATCACCGAACATGCATATTCATCTGAGCTGAAGGTAGACAATAAACTGCTGGTCTGTGGTTTGGAATTGAGGAAAGAGAAGTGAGTTTCAGGAAATGGTAGCGCAGTCACTTTCTCTATTGACCTAGCAAAGCAAAGAAGAGGAAACAGCCCCTTTACAAATAAAAGGATGACTTTCAAATGCCGCTTTACTGATGAGAATTTTATTTTGTGCATTGTATGAAATCAGATTTTATTTTGTTAGCCATTTATTTCACCAAAAAGGACTAGATCGTGTTACAGCCTCAAACATCTTAGCACAATCGTGTTATTTTTGGGGGTGATGAACTAAAAACAACAACACAGCAAGTTCTAAAATAATTATCAGTATTTGTGTCAGACCGACAACAATGTTGTTGGTATGGGAACGCCCCGGCAGAAATAACATTTTCATTTGGATAAGCAGAACGTTAGGTCTACATCCTGTTACAACAGAGCCGAGCCTTATTTGCATGTCCATAAATAATTCTTCCCTCCTCAGTGAAACCACGTAAGGCATCCATGTACGTCTGAAGGGAACCGGGCCTTTGTTTGCCGTCAAACTGATATAAATAAGACTAACCAAAATATAGCTGCAAGCTGCAGTTCTGTGGGCCAAGTACAGAAACATCAAGCAGGGTATACTGCTGCACACAGGTGCACCCAGGTCTCATCTACCCACAGAACCAGTCTCATCATGATCCCACAAAATGTTATGCAGCTATGACTCATTATCTCAGTTTATGACTTTACTGCCACATGTCACGGCAAGTGACATTTGGATGAAGGTACAAAGAAGTCTGGTTCAATTAAAATAAATAAATAAATGCTAGGTGAAATAATTATGGAAACACCAGATAAATGATCAACCAGTTATTGTTCAATTATGTCTATAGAAACGATTTCGTGTCCATAGTAACAAGCACCACAACTTTCACAGGCGATATAGCCGCCACATACAGCAAAACCACAAAGAAAAGGGAAATCGAAACTGCTGTGGTTTTGTGTGGTCAGGACCTGGTTTAATATCAAAACACACTGGCCCAGGGATAGGCATGATTTGTGTATACTTACATTAAGGTTTTAAAATAAAAATCTAATGCCATACCTGTGTTTTTTTTTTAAATCAAATATATATATATAATTTCTGTTTTCAACCATTATATTGAAGCATGTAATACCGTGTTGCTCCCTGAAGGCTGCAATAATTCACCTAGAATGCATTTTCCAACTACAAAAATTTAAATCAAATGCAAAACTAACTACCATGTTAACTACCAGGCCTCTGAATGATGAAGTGTCTGAGATGGTGAGATGAGATGCTGCTGTTCAAACAGAAGAAACATGCAAAAACGCGGGCTGCTCCTTTATTTTCCCAAGGCGTCAACACAACAGATGGACTCGCTTGTTTGCGTGTTAGGCCAACATTATGCACTGTAGTGTGGGACTCATGCCAAAAACAGAGTTGAGTGTAAACTGCGGCAGGTAAAGCTAACACAAGTCAAACACAACTTTGCACAGTCTACTGAGAAGTTTGAAGAGTGAGATGAAGGTGGAGCACGAGGTGGTGTCAGCAGTAATGCGAGCACTGTACCAGACTATCGTGGCAAAGCAGAGCCAAGCCAAAATGTGAAGCTTTTGATTTACTAGTCAACCTCCATTCAAACTATGGTTATAAGATTTGGATAATGACTAAAAGACCGAGGTCGAAAATACAAGCAGCAGAAATTGGGTTTCTCTAGCATGGCTAGGATCCACCATAGAGATAAGGTGAAGGAGTTTGGAATTGAGCCGCTGCTGCTCTGTGTCGAAAGGAACTAGCTGAGGTAGTTCGGTCATCTGGGAGGTTTTCCAGGTACACTCAAATAGGAGAAAACCCCAGGGTAGATCCACAACTAGCTGGAGAGATTACAACCAGTCAAACCTAGACTAAAATCAGTAACTCCACTCTGGAAACTAACTGAAACCAAACTCAATTCAATAACAAAATATAACTAAATAAAACAAAAATCATGAAGCCTTACTGATAATAATTATAAACCATCATGATTGTTAAACAGGCCTTTATTATGAGTTAATGGTAGACTTGCTACTGTTTCCATGTAATACAATGCTTTTACCTTTCAAGTGCAACCTGCCAAACAATGTCCAGTGCTCGTCAGCAGCTATAGCAGTGGATCTCTCTCTGATTTACATAGTCAGGCCTCTACACAAAGCATAAAGGCTACTTCACTACATTCACTACCTCTGATTGTTGTCAGAGTACACAGGGAGCTGCAACAATGAAGGAAACATGGTTCATGTAAGATAAGGGGTGACAACAGTAGCGCTGCAGGAAAACACATGAAGCTTCCTCTCCACATTAAACACACTTCAGCAGCTTTGCACATTAACAGAGCATCAAAGGGGGGGATTCAGCTGGGCTGCAGTAGTCTACTTGTGAGCCTAGTAGTTTGAGGAGGGTCTGATAATTTCCAGGTCTGTGTATTGCAAATGTTGCGTCAGTCGGTCTTTAGCGTACAGAGTGACTGAGCTCTTCCTGCCTGTAGAGAAGCAAATTTCAGGATATAAAGTCAGAGGATTTTTCCTTCACAAGAAATATATAGGTAATGGGGTCAGAAATAATGTTCTTCCTCACATGTAGCACACAGGGAAGTCAATGATTTTCACACATGTGTTAAAAGCTCTAGTTTACTGTGTGCTGCCAGATAAAGATAGATGGAAGACGTGTGGTTGGAGTTCAGCAGAAATTTAAAAAAAGAAAAAAAAAAGATGAAGTTCAAATGAACATTTCTATACATATCGTAGCTTACAGAGAAGAACATGAACATGCAAAAGTATTTGTGGTAATCTGGTTAAAACGGGAAGCTCACATTTCTTGTTCCCACTACTGTGTGCGTTTACACATACAAGGTCTTCAGAGTTAATAAAAAGACATGCCGATACATAAGTTATTACACAAGAGGTGTACAAAGAGGGCATTACGAAATCAATCGTGATGTAAAATTATTATTATTATTTTTTTAAAGCCATAACTGGTGACAAAAATGGGAAAAGTTCTCATCTTTAAGATGAACCAAATCATTTTCAGGAAACTTGACAGAGCATAACACAAACGGGTGGTTAGGAGTAAAACCAAAAAAAGACTAAACTGATAAACTGCTCCTAGACTGGAGTGGGCAACATAATATTGTGCTGCAATTTATGTGGCAAGCTTCTCCTTCTGCGACTTCATTCCTTGAGACAACTCAATCTACTTTTTAAGTTGTAAAACAGCATCAAATATTAGAGCTTCAACCAAGAGAAACGCTACTTTGCTTTCTTTATTGTCATGACTTTATGGTTGATGTCTCTGGGTCTTGGGGACGAGTTCAGTTTTTCAAACACAAGGTGGCGAGCAGTTGCTAAACGCCATGAGCTGCATCTTCGAGGGAGCCTTAATTGACTCCCTCCCCAAATTAAAATAAATTCAAATAGAACTGAAAGCCTTCTTAATTGCCAATTCATCCCAGCTCTATGATTCAAGACTAATTGTACTCGAGTAAATAAAAAGGTCCCCGAAATAAAAGTTTGAAATCTGTTCATTGTGTCACTTACATAACAGGCAGAACCCAAGGCAGAACTCACTTGCGTGAAAAAGCTGTGAACATCACTCTTTGTTTGTCCCGTGTCTTCATTTTATTCAAACTTTGCAGGCAAAAGCACATTGTTTGAAGTTTGTCAAATGAGTAGTTCTCCTTTTTCTCTTCTCAGTTACCAGTGTTTCCTCTACACCGACTGTTGCCTGCTCCGCTCCGTGTGTAGGAGGCATGTTTATTTTTGGCCATCTTTATAAGGACATTTGATGCAGTCCAAAGCCTCTTAGCACAAGTTTAACATTACAAATAAGTGCTAAACTCTTAAAGGAGTGTTTCAATTTCAGCATTTGTGAGTATGCTGGTCTGAGTGGTGTAAATGCCATATAGTGATCAGCACAGGGGTCTGTGCGGACCACATTACACGCGCAACCTCTGGACTGACGAATCTCATTTCCCCATCTGGCAATCTGAGGGACAAGTCTGGGTTTGGCGATTGCCAGGAGAACGGTACTTGTCTGACTGCATTGTGCCAAGCGTGAAGTTTGGGGGGAGGAGATTATAGCATGGAGTTATTTTTTAGGAGTTGGGCTTGCTCCCTTAGTATCAGTGAAAGAACGCTTAATGCTTTAGCACATTAAGACATTTTGGACAATTTCAAAATCCCAAATTTGTTGGAAACGTTTGGGGATGGCCACTTCCTGTTCCAGCATGACCGGTGCATAAAGCAAAGTCTATAAAGACATGGACAACAACAACAACAACAACAAACTAACAAGCAAAACATTTCATAATTGGATGAGGCTAAACCAAGTCTTACCTGTCGAACATGCATTTGTAGGGCTATCAATAAATGAGAGCAGGCCAAAGATTATAATTTGCTTTCATTTGATTTATTGTCTCTGGTTTCATGTCAGAAATGATGTCATTTATATCATATCTGCATGAACAGTTCTTGAAAAAGCATCGCACCACAACCTGCCCATTTCTGCACTGACACACATGCACGTAAGCAAATGTATCAACTGCCCTCTTTTTCTAAACAATAACTATTATAATTGTCTGCATGCGATGTATTTAGGCAACATCTATAAATGACAACATGGGTTACAGGCAGGTCTCTAGTTCCTCCACAAGAATAAGGTCTGCTTTTGTGTGTTTCAAAAAAAAAAATTATTTTTGAGTTTTCACTTGTTTCACCTGCTGCTAACTGTTTAGCATGTTCACAAAGTGATTTAGTCATATGGTGCCAATCCACAAGTAATTCAGCACTTCATTAGCGCTATTAAAGAACTCACTTTGTAGCTGCAAGCATGAACAACAACTGATGACACTTAATGGAGGAAGCTCCCTCCATGCTAGACATTTGAGATTATTAAAGCTTCAGTAAATGCAGAAAATACAAAGGACTAACAACAGCAATACAACAGCTGCAGAATTATGTCTCAAACACATGTTGCAGGCTGGTGTCCAAGGTTGTCTTTGAATGTACCTGTATCTCAAATCTCAGAGGGTGAAAAACAAAAAAGGTAAAAAAAAAAAGAAAAAAGAAAAAATGAATAAAATACAGAACTGAATTTATTATTTGCATGTTTAATCAGGCCTTTGTTTCACCTCCAAAGATAAGACACTTGATCCACACGCACACACAGAAATCAGCCATACTTTGTGAAAAATGACATATCTGTGATACAGTGACATGGGTACATGGGGTGTATGTACCCCGAAGGCAATGTCATTTCATAAGGAGCATGCCTTCATGCTTGTTGAAGTCCCTATTTTTGTGGGCGAATAAGTGATATCACAAAGATGGGTCATCTGTCAGATAGAATACATTAGGGAAATTGTCTTTGAGATATGACACAGTTTGCGCAGCAGGATGACAGCCACGCTGCAGGCACAATGTCTAATCCGGTATCTATGGTCAGCTAAACGGTGTACCGCTGACCTTGCCTGTCCATCCCTATACTTGCTTCTCTCTGTAGAGGACAGATAATTGGCAAGGTATCATGACATCTCCTTCACAAAAGTGGCTTTCAATCGGAGTGTATAGCTGCATGATTCTGGGAAAGAAAAAAAATGGTTACAAGTATGTGGCACAGTTACCGATTAAATCTAGACACTTATTGCTTAAAAACTCTGCCTTTCTGTTGTGGGTTTTGTGAAATTAAAAACATAATTCAACTAAAAGTCAAGCAAATCAGGTGGAGCTGAAAGGAAGGGACTTTGACCGTGAAGCCTATCTCCCAAGGGCATCTGCCACTCCCCACTGCTGTCTTCCGCCATCACTGGAGGGATGAGAGACAACAGGCCCAGGCAGGAGCATACTCCTGTGCCCGGGGAAACCTGCATGGAAACCATGCAGAGGGAAATTGAGAAATGAATAACACAAGTTTCGTCTGGTTCATTGGCGAAACCCAATTACGACCTTTACTTTCTTTAGATAGAAAGTGTTTGGACAACAAGCGCTATCGTTGTTGCTTATGCTGAAGTAAGAAAAAGTTTATTTATCAAGACCAAAACACAAGCAGAATTAAGACTGAAGACTTACACATGAATGCATGAATGAAGACATAGAATGAAGTAATAAAATAAATGTAGACCCCATTAGCTTAAAGCAAAAATCTTGTTATATAATGAATAAACACACTAGGAAAAAAAAAAAATTGCCAAAGACTGGGCAACAGAGATCATTTAAGTTCATTTTTTAACTGCGAAACCTTTTAGTGACCCATTGATTGCCTGAATGTGATGCATTTAGGGGAAATCTGTGAATAAACATGGGTTACACGCCTCCTGAATGGGCACGGCTCTAGTTCAGTTCCTCTAAAAGAAGAATAAGATCTGCTTTCATGAATTCAGGAAAAAAAAAAAAAAAACATTTGAACAACCTGTCAGTATTGACAGTTTCTGCATGACTCACTCAGTTATTACCTTGTCATTTTAATTTAATTATTTAAAATGTACTTGAGTAACCTTGAGTAACTCTACCTGCTGCTAACTGTTCAACACGCTCACAAAAGGATTTAGTCATTTAGTGTGCAATTTATTCAGCACTTCATTAGCAGATATTAAAGTACTCACTCTGTAGCTGCGAGCATGAACGACTGACAACACTTAACAGAGAAAGCTCCCTCCATGTTACTGTTTATTAGTAACATCGAATGCAACCAATGTAAACAGACATCTGAAACTATTAAAGGTCTGGTAAATACAGAAAATATACATAAAAAGCCCTAGAAAGCGCTCCATGGCCACACTGGGCCTTGGAAAATAGTAAAGCTGGGCAAGAGAAGAACAATAGACAAATGTATGATTTTTAGATTTCAAATGCGTAATTTAGTCACAATTGCCATCATATGTTTACAAAAAAAACAACAACAAAAAACAGAAACAGTGAAACAAACATTTCTTAAAGAAATTTAAGCACAGCTTTTAAATTTAAATCAACCCACAAAACGCAAATTAGCAGAATACCAAAATGAATGAAAGAAAGCGCAAAGAAAGCAAAATGATTATCAGATTTGTGAATAAAGTTTTGTGTGGGCCACTGAGAAGTTTCATATTTCAAATTGAGGTGTGGCAGTTTGGATTTTGGAAACAGGTGCTCCGTAACATGCCATGGCGAGTCCTCAAATTGCTGCTGAAATAGTAAAGTTTGGAAACCTCACAATCCAAGCAAGTGAGTTTTTCTTATTTTTCAACTCTCAAATGATTATCTGCCTTCAAAACCTTAAAACGGGTTTGGACACATTCATGACTAAAGTATAGTTTGGGCTGGGGACTCTACCCCTTTATCAATTTTTTTTTTGTCCCTTTCTTTTTGTGTCAAGTCCAGCAGCAATGATAGCATGTCTCTAAACCTTAACCTGAAGGTTGAGGGACGAAATAAAAGGAAAATATCAATTACTGGTTATCGTAACCCTGTTCTTATAATACAGGACCAGGTAATGTTCAGTCTGAGTGTGAAGAACAGACAGCCCACCGCAGTATAAGACCAGGTTAAATCCAGTTATCAAGTTCTCCATGTCAGTTCAATACAATGAATGTGGAGTATCATGAATTGCTTTTAAATTCTTACTCTCAATAAAAGCTAAAAGCCAGTTTGACCCTCATCATTTTGCTCTAAAAGTTTGTTGTGTTACAACACATCGACATTAAAATATGGATTTACCGCATAATGCACAGTGTTCATCCACATCAATACCCCACAGTCTCTCTCTGCACACCGGGGATTTAAACGTCAGTCTCCACTTATGCAAACATGTTTCAGGGCTTCAGAACAAAAGAGATGTTAATTTCCATTCATGCTATCGCCCTCTCCACTGATCCCGAGCTCCAGGGCCATTATTCCACTCTGGTTCACTCCTTCACTCATGATACAAGACATGACTCCAAGTCCATTTAAACCTACAGTATGTTTTCATGCACTACACACATTAAACATTTACCAAAGTGGTGCCAAGACACAGAGAGTACTGTTTCTCTAGGTAAAAGCTTTTAACAGTGCATGCTGTTGTTTTTATAGTGAATATTCAATCTGAGCTTTCATCTATATGCATTTCTTTGATTACCGAGCACAAAGACCTTGTTAGCCAGTAGGATAAATGACTCAAAATACCAGCAACGCCGAGGTCAAACAGAACAGAATGCTGACAAAGACTGACGTAAACGGAGGTTGATCAAATCCTGAAAAGAGAGCAAAGCTGTCTCAGCCTAACAGGTGCAACACAAATAGCTGGAGACAGTCGAGGAAATGTCCATCAAAGATGATCTGTGGACACCCACACAGTCCAAAGAACAAGTCTAATCAGCCAAGTAACTGCAAACACTTCCGTGGGTGTACGGAGGCTTTGACAAATGAAAATCAGTTTCTGGTACAGCTTCAGAATGAATTTACTCCAGCCGACCACTGTCTACTGCTCAGACAGCCTCAAACATGCTCGGTCTTATGCCATAACATGTACAGGAATACTGAAAGTTATCCCCAGTTATCCCACCTCGATGGGGATATTAGAGAAAATATATGCACAACACTACATCCAAAACTGTTCTTTTAATTATCCTTCTAATCATTTAGAAGTATCTAATCACTTGAAACTCCTGTGAGCACAAAAGCATCTTAGTCTTGAGTAGGTATTCAGAAAAGCAACGTGATAATAAGTCATCAGCAGCATGTTATTGTCTTTATAAAAGAATAATTGTACTGGGTGTAGACAGCAAGAAGGAATCAACATTTCTGAAAGGTTAACCTGACTTTTCACTTTCCAATACCCAAAAGTAATCAGATTACTAACTAGCATATAGTCACATCCGAGTAGCTAGAACCTGTATTTTGTTGGCAATTTACTTTTGATCTTGATTAACATAAATTGTTACAATTTTAATTTCTACTAATCAAGTAAAAGGAACAAAAGTAGTACTGATCATAATTGAAATAATAATAATTTAAAAAAAAAAACAAAAAAAAAAAAAAAAAAACCCTATTAAAAAAAAAAAAAAAAAAAACCAAAATAAAACAATAAAAAAAACAAAATACACAACCAACAC
>VURO01005383.1:13242-24591 GCA_015108175.1 Pelvicachromis taeniatus | reverse complement strand
TCATCCATCCACCCATCCCTCCCCCCCCCCCCCCCAAGAAAGTTAACTGTAACCCCCAGAAGCTGAAATGAACATCTAAAGTAACTGTGGAAACTATACCAAGAACATGGAAATGATCTATTGCTGGGTTTAATATAAAGGTAAATGTATTTTGATGGGTTAAAAAGTTTTCCATTTCTGTGAAACATAGCTGACCAATAAAGAAACATTGATGTTTAAAGTCAGACAGTAAGTTTCTGTCAAGCCAGTGTCTTATCTCTCCAAGTTTAACTTGAAATACATCTTCCATCATTGCTAACTTTTCCACACTCACTCTCATATCTGCTGATGTGTGCTGTGCTACAATAATGATCAAATAATAGCAAGACATCAGAGTTTACACAGCAGACAAATAAAAATGTATTTACATAAACAAAGGACACTTTCAGAAAATGTCAAGAGGGAACCATAAACACATTTTAACCTCCACTCCCTTCAACCACCCTGATAAATGCTATTTAATGTTGTGATGCCGTGACCTACACAGGCATTATGCCCTCATGATTGCACATCATGGGTGAACATGTCAAAACAGCTCTGAGACAACTCTTAACAACCAGCACCTTCCTGTTAACCTCTAATCCAACAATTAGAGAAAAGGCCAGAGAGATGGAACAGATGCTCCATAAATGGAAAGGCAGAGGGAGTCCTGTCCATCAAAGGTATTCATAATCTCTCTAAGGAGGACGACCAAGGAGAGTAAGAGAACAGCCGTCCTCCTGTAGTACAGACTGATTTCAAATAGTGTAGTGATAACTCATGTGGCTAATTTTAATCAGGACGGGCTGCCAAAATAGTTGAGATTGCCTGTAAGAGGGTCACTATGAATCTAGTAAAGTGCTTATTTAATCAATGAACCCTCTCACCATTTTGATATTAAAATTGGAGGATCTATGGTAACCTGGTCATTAGAAGAAAATCATATGTACCTGGTGATTAGAAGAAGAGTGATTCATGATTTTGGAAGACTTGGTGGAACTGAATATGGCAGTGCCCTGTTACTGAAATAACCAAACTGAACAGGAGACCTAACCAATCAAGACGTTCTGCAACTTTGCCCATAAAAACCATCCATCCCTTCTCTTCCACTTATCCTTATCAGGGTCGCTGGAGGAACCTCGAACCTATCCCAGCGAGATTGCAAGAGGTGACTTTGCCAATCTGACATAGGGTTAACACAGAGAGACAGGCAACCATTCACACTCATATACACATCTATTGCCAATTTAGACATGTTTCCATTCTGTGGGAGGAAGACCAAGTACCAGGTGAAAAACCTGGGGAGAGCATGCAAATGCCACATAGAAACACGCTGGTCAGATGTTGGAGTCAAACTCAGGACCTTCTTGCTATGATGTAGCGGTGCTAACTGCCACTCTACTGCACTGCAAAAACCTTATCTGATTTAAATTTAGCTTTGTACTTTGCATAATGTGCACAACAACACGTTCTTTGTTTGCTCATTGTATTTTCTCAGGTTTGGTCCTGAAGCGATCCCCTGAAAGTTAAAGTAACTGATCCTCTCAAGCAGCCACATAAACAACTTACTTAAATGGTATTTGCATTAATTTTTTTCATTTTAAATTCTGTCTGCATACCTATAGGTATATATTTAAGTTAGCTTTTGGATGAACTCAAGCCAAAACAACAAACACATAAAAGGAACATAGCCATGGAAACCTAACTAAAATAAACAAATTGAAATACAGCAAACTACATCCCTGCCTAGGAGAAAACAGTGTCCAAAGAAATGGAAAATCCACCCCTAAAAACATAGTGGCTAACAAGCAAGGTACATGGTAATGGCTACAAGCTCACATATTAGCTTCTGCTGCATCTCGTTCAACTGGAAAGAGCCTATTCTTCTTGACTTTGGGGCAGAACAAAGGAACTGGTCATTACCTCATCAAACACTAACAAAACAAAAGAAACACATCTTTGTTGAGAGGAAGAGAACCGAACGGTTCCCACACACAAAAAAGTTAGCTTTGATGAAAACAATGTGGATATCTGCAACTTATCACACAAAAAACTGTTACACAACAATATGCTCTCTGTACTAAATCATATTGTTATTAATCTCTGGCTCTCTTCCACAGCATGTCTTTTATCGTGTCTTCCTTCTCTCACCCCAACCGGTCACAGCAGATGGCCGCCCCTCCCTGAGCCTGGTTCTGCCGGAGGTTTCTTCCTGTCAAAAGGGAGTTTTTCCTTCCCACCGTCGTCAAAGTGCTTGCTCATTGTCTATGATTGTTGGGTTTTTCTCTGTATGTATTATTGTAGGGTCTACCTTACAATATAAAGTGCCTTGAGGCAACTGTTGTTGTGATTTGGTGCTGGATAAATAAAGCTGAATTGATTTGATTAGTTAATCTGTTTAAAACAAAGCACTGGTCAGTATGTATCCACCAAGAATTTTGGAGTAGTACAACATGTTCATCTGTCCTAATGATGACACACTTTGGCTGTGGTAAGACAGAGCCTGGCTTTATACTTCGACATATAAACATAATTTATGACATAAATACAAAACAGTTCTCTACAGTTCAAACAATACGGTCATTTGCAGTTTCAGAATCACGATTGGTAATTTTGCACTGGCAGATCAACACACATGCCAACACAAATGTTTGTACACTCCAAAAACAAAAAAACCCTTCCAGCCATCCATTCACCCCCTGTTTATAAATGTGGTCGCCAGTGACCTAAGTTCAGGCTGCATGTCCTTACTTCATTATCACCTGTCCATCAAACGCTGTGGGCGGAGCTCTGATAGCTTCTCTCCTTAAATGGATTTCCTGTTTGATTGTGTTTTGTATGCTACATTCAGTCACACAGTAAGACTTACATTTGAATTTATTTGAAATATTATGCAGATTCTTGATTTTATTCTGGCATTGCCTCTTGTCATTTACTGCTCTTTAATCCCTTAAACAATGATGACTTTTTAAAAAAAATTTTGCTGCTGCGCCCGGCACTCAAGAAGCCAGCTTTTAGAAGGGCATCTAGCTAAGCAAAAGATAAACCTATGTTGGTCCCTAAACTATCATCAAGTCTATTCCTGCTTTTCAGTGGGACAGCAGCTCTCCAAGGAGTGTTGAAAACCGGATTGTTTTACACACACCTGTTTCAAAATGTCACTCAGCTACACGCTTGTCTCAGAGGGAGCGCAGTTAATCGCTGATTTGGCACACTTACAGTGACAACATACCAAGGTCCAGTTTCAGGAATTCAGTCGCACACTCGCAAAACATACTGTCATTCCTATAGTCTCTCACACGCATGCAGTGCTTCAGACTTGGATGCACACAGATACGCGCACACACACACATGAAAACTCAAGACTTTTGCAGAAACATGTACATTATGTTAATGTCACAGGCACACCGCGTCTGTAACAGACACTGAGACCTCATGATGAGACAAACAGTCCCTCTGCTTCGCAGACATCTTTGATTTTCCTCCCACTGTTGACTCACACTCAAACTGTGCGAAACACATAAGGCTGCGTTTTCAAAGCCAGCCTGAAACGTGCAATTATTTTCAGTTGCCTGCAAAAAAAAAAAGAAAGACCCACAGTTTGTATATACTGGAACGCTTTGTGAAGCTTTGTGGCTTTGACTGAATGGGAAACAATTAAAGAACTTTTTGGCAGCGCATGAAGCCAGACAGCGATAAAAATGGCCAAGCTTTTCAGCATAGGCGAGGCCTCTCAGTTTGGCCTGTCAGGAGGCCTGAGAATCCTCCAGAAAACTTTCCTCCTGGTCTCCCTGGGTTTCATTATTTAGGGACAAAAATACAAACGTTCTGCTGCTGTACTCATTTCATGTTTGTTAAATATTAGTTATCAGCGCTAATTTACATGAAAGGCATTAATTATGCTGTAGCTAGCCACTGTAACATTGCAACTGCATGACTTATGCTATTTTCATTCATGTGTCTTTTAGAGACTCCCAACGATATCCTTCTAATCTTGAGGCAAGTGAACCAATCTAACTGTCGTATTGAATATTTTCTGTGTAGTGATTAAACTGTTTTTGGGCAGGTTTCACAGACAAGGCTCAAGCGTAGTTGCGAAGACTTGTCTTAAAATAGCTATAGATTTAGGCTATTCTGGATTAAATAGATCCAAAATTGGGGCTGCTCTGGGCCTACACTGAAGCTTTAATTAATCCTTCAAGGTGGCAGGTTTAACTTCAGCTTAGCAATTTTTGTGAGGGCTCATTGACAACCCTGGGTATTTAAATGAGCTTTGACATGCACTGCAAAGACCTGCTTCATGAGTACTCTAGTTGTTGAAAGGACGATTTTATTGAAATTTTTGACAACATAAACTTTTCAACATTTTCTAACATCTGGAATCCATCATAGTGAAACTGGTTTTATGTGTTGCCAGAGAAACGACTGTGTGCAGAATTGTCTAATAGTCTGCAGGGCCTTTTCATTTTTAATTTAAATAATGTAAAGTTTTAGAGAAAGATGGTTCCAGCTGCTTCTTCTGAGGAAAATGAAAAACTAAATCTCAGCTGATGGAGAGCACGATTGTGTATTTTTGTTTTGAGAAAACTGTGTTTTTAACGTGTTGCCACTCAGTGCAATTTTCTGAGCGCACTTGTTGCAACAGTAGATAAACTGACCCTTGAGTACAAATTCATGGTGCACAACCCCATGTGTTTGTTGCCCTCCAAACTGGTGCGCCTTCTTTGTCCTCAGAAATTATGGGCTCTTTTAATGTGAAGATTTCTGTTTGGTAGCTGTGTCATAGCTGTACAACCGACTCGTAACACCAGTGATGATGCTCGAAGTCAACGTTGGGGCATCCCATGCCTGATGACGCTGCTGTTCCTTTGAAGTCAGGAGCCATGGCACAAAGAAGCAACCAAGTGACACTCTCACAATGTCAGCAGTTTCCATGGCAGTGAACCAACAACCCTGAGGCGCACTTCCTTCAGTTTCTTGAATATTTTCAGATTGCCCTGATGTTAAGTAACTTTCTGCCTCCTTTGAAATAGGAAACCTGAAAAAACATGTCATCTTGCTAAATTATTTATTTATTAAAGGGCTTTGGTAACATTTTAAAGGTCTCCTCAGTAGATTTTGCTCGCTGCTCTTTGCAGCCATATTTGACAGAAAGGCAATTGCAGAGCTTGCCTGGCGAGTGTCAACCTGTCATAACCATTTCAAACTGACCACAACTGCTCTCAGACCAATAGGAAAAGATTTATAAGTAACTGTCTAATTTATAAATGGAGAAAGACTGCCAAGTCTTTACACTCTGAGTCAGTCTGTGCCAATGAGTGCAACTTGTCTGTGCATCTCTTTGCAACAGTGGACTGAATTCAGCTGGTTGCCAAATGGTTTTATTCTGTTTATATATCCATATAACAGAAAGCTTGCCAAGCGCCTATGGCATTTTGCAGTTAACTTGCCATCGAACTGTAACTACATCACTATTTTGAAGTTTATGAAGTTCAGGTGAGATTCTCAATGTCCTGCCAGAACATTGTACATGGCAACAGATTTGTAATTTTTTCCATTTGTCACCATGTTGCTCCAAACAGATTACTTGTAATTGACCAATTTGACCTTATTCAATCACAAACTAATAGACAGGTAGTAGACTGACTCTGTCTTATTGTTGCTTCATGACCATCTTGAGGCACCAAAGTTGCTTTGACGATGGCAGCTGACTGCGCGTGGTCGGAGACCTGGACCTCACCTTCAAAGCAGCCATTTGAAAGACAAGGAAATGGCAAGTTCATTGCACTTTTGATCTTGTTGTTGTCTCCAACCACTGTTTCCCCTAATGTGACTGCAGCATTTAACAGACTCACACATTAAAGCGTCTCAGGGAACATAACATAAATGATGCCCAAACTGGAAAGTCCTTTAATGCAATTTTTTCCTGAAGCAACTGTTTCTCATCATTTTACACGTGTAAAACATGTGCACTGTTTTACATGAAAAGATACATATGTGTTGCTGCCGATTATAAGACACACCACTTCTGCTTTGGAGAAGTGAAAAAAGTATCCATCCCTTTATATCTGCTTTGCAGTTCCCCCTCCTCGACTCTAGCTCCTCCTGTGCTGAGAGGTGGATTAAAGGTCTAACCAGAGCCTAAAGTGGGAGTGGGAGTTTGATGAACTGCAGCTGAGACTGTAGTTAGCAGAGAGCTGGGAGGAGAAACAGAAGGGAAAAGGAGAAGGAGAAGAAGGGGAAATAGGAAGTCAACTGGAGGAGGAGGAGGAGAAAGGTGGGGGTAGAGGGTGTGTGCGTAAGTGTGTGTGTGTGTGTCTGGGGGATGGCGTGGAGTGGAAAGCGTCCAGTAGCACAAACACCTCTGAAACAGAAACATCCATTTAGCAGCAAAAACAAGCCCCCCTCACAAGACCTCCATGAATGGGGCACTTCAGCAGGCCGAGGAAGTTCCAACGAGGGGCAGGATGTTCCCCTCAGGACGCACTTGAGACGGGCTGAGGGCCAAAAGCCTGAATACATAGACCCCTCTCTCTCCCTCTGTCACTGTCCAGCTTTGCCCTCCCACCCTGGCCGTGCCTTCAGTACCCCTCTGAAAAAAATTTCCCCACTCCTTCCCCTCCTACCAGCCATTTACTGAGCTGCAGCCAGTGAGGCGGCGAGGGAGGGCGTGGAACCATGCTCAGCAAACAAAGACAGAGAGGCAAAGACTTTACTTGATTAAAGAGCAGTTAAGATGCTATGAGAGGCTAATTTGTTCACTGTGTGACAGAATCAACAGGAACTGGAGCAAAAAATCTCTGCTCACTGCATTTCCTGTTGCAGTTTAAAGGTGCTATTCAAATTCTCAGCATCTTTAGTTTCCCTCTCTGCATGCTGTACACGTACCGTGTCATAATCATGGACAGATTTTTCACACTTTGCTTGGTAAAATTACTTTTTAACAGTCAGTACTAGCTGTCTGTTTAATTATTGTAATTAAATTATAACTACGCACCTTCACATGCAGTTAATTTACATACCTGCATGAGTTTGGACCTTTAAGTTTAGCCCCTAACTCGCATAAGATGAGGTCATAATATGCAAAGAATTTCTTTGTCATAGAGCTAAATGGACTTACTCTATTACAGTCACCGTCTTTGCTTGGCATCCTTGGTTTGCTGACTTGGCTTGCTAACCAATCAGCATTTGACTTTCAATCAGCGCCATTTTTTCTGGACAACAGAATTGTGTCTCTGTGTTGGTTGAATTCCCATAATCCTTCTCTGTTCATAGCCAAAGCGCATCTTTATTCAGAGTGGCATAAACACTTGGTCCCTTATTCTGCTCCTTTAAATAATATAATAACAACCTACTGAGTCCACTTGTGGATGGAGATATTCGCCTGCTGGTGATATCTAATGAAACAATAGCATCCAGTAACGACAGTTATCTCTAGTTGCTTATACTTGACTGAAGAACCGTGTTTAGGTATTACTACAGACACTATGGCAGCACGGTGGTGCAGTGGTTAGCATTGTTGCAGCACATGCAGTTAGTGGGGTTAGATTCATTGGTGAATCTAAATTGGTTGTAGATATGAATGAGAATGGTTGTCTGTCTCGATGTGTTGGCCCTGCGACAGACTGGTGACCTGTCCAGGGTGTACCCTGCCTCTCACCCTATGGTAGATAGAAACCAGTGACAAAAATCACAAAAAATGTTCGCTTCACACTTTTTGTAAAACATTTTTGTTTTCATGATTTCATATTAAAAAAATAGCATGATGGTCATTTTGTAAATTATGTTTCCGTTTAGAATAATGTCAACTTTCAAAACAGAGAATGCTTGGCTACCCCATGATGGCTACCTCAAGACTGAAAAGTTGCTAACAAGTTGGTCCCTTAGTACTAACTGAGCATCGTTTAAATGCCACAGTTTAAATGAGCGTTGCTTACCGTGTCCTGTAGACCACACTGTTATCCTAACATAAAAAACCATTTCACAAAGCTTAAATAATCTTAAACTGGATTCTTAAGCATGACAATGACTTTGCTGAATGCAAATGAACCGGTCGCAGCAGATGGCCGCCCCTCTCTGAGCCTGGTTCTGCCGGAGTTTTTCCTTCCCACTGTCGCCAAAGTGCTTGCTCATAGGGGGTCATATGATTGTTGGGTTTTTCTCTGTATGTATTATTGTAGTACCTTGAGGCGACTGTTGTTGTGATTTGGCGCTATATAAATAACATTGAATTGAATTTAAATGGCCTTCGCGGTGATCAGATCTCAGTCCACCTTTGGGATGTGGTGGAACACGAGATTTATATCCTGGATATAAACCGACAAACCTGCAAATTTTGTCATCAGTGATGTTTCCAGGACTTTGCTGAATCTGTGCCAGTTCTGAAGGCAAAATGGGGCTGACCCGTGTACTAGTAACGTGGACGTATTAAAGTCTCCAGCGAGTGTGCTCCTTTGCAGCAGCCAGTTAATGTCTTAAACGTTAAAGTCTTGCAGTTGATTTTCATTTCATCCCTCAGTTATGTAGGTTTGCGTAGAAGGGAAAAACAAGTCCCACAATCTGCGTCTGCACTGACAACGTTCAGACGAAACAACCTGAGACAGCGGGCGAACATGCTGACATGTGTACTTTGGTGGTGTTTTAGGTCCATTTCACTGACATACACTTCCAGACTTCCATGAATCATAAAATCTGTCTGTGGGTTTTTAATGTTTCACTCGTTTTTTTGCCACGGGAACAGTTTGTTTTGCAAATTTATACTCTTAGCGACAGACACACTGCTGACAGCAAACGCTATTATAACATGTTTATTGAAAACGTTTTTTTTTTGACAGCATAGTTTGTCAGGCACAGAGACATAGAGAGAGAGAGAGAGAGAGAAACTGAGAGAGACATAAAGAGAGAGTTGTGGAAAGTTGTTTTTGTTTGCTCAGAGGGGGTGTGGTGGTGGAATGTTACAGAGGATTTACCATGAGCAAAGCATGAAGTTACAAGAAAAGCTATGAAATACACACACACACAAAGAAAATCAAATAATGCCAAATGGTTAGTTCCACCTTTCTATGTTAGAATCATGAATACAGAGGGAGGAAAAATAAATAGTGTGGGATTGTGAAAAAAAAAAATCTGAGGATAATTTTTGCAAAAAACACAAAAACCCCCGACAAACAAACCCTGAAGAATGCAAAGTGAAACTTGACGGAAATAAAACAAATGCATGAGAACGATCCTTACAAAGATCCTTACAGCTCTACTCGTGCACACTTGAGCAACGTAAAAGCACATTTCAAACTATAAATTATGCTGGACTAATTCACTGCGAGATTAGAACTATATGAAGCATAGAAAAAAATGAAAACGGGACGACAAATAGAGCGGAGCTGCTTGACAACTGACTGAAAAAACTGAATCCGCGTGAAAAAGGTTGTGCAACATAGAGAAGGAAAGACGAATACTTGAGATGACACCCCCTCTCCTCTCAGTCTCAATCCTGATCATCGCCAGTAATCGAAAACGGAGAATAAATAAATAAATCCGAGCGGTGACCGCAAGCGATTAAAGGTCAACGCGTGACTGTAAGTACAGTAAGAGTCTCTCCCTGCTGAGGCTGTGGGGGTTGTTCAGTTTCGTAGCAAAGCAACCATGTTCACTCAAATGTGTGTGTTGTTTTTAACGTGTCGTGATTTCAGGGGAGACACCAACAGTTTGCTTTTACTTCTGTAATGAAATAGCACAATAATAAAACTCATTAAACCACATTCCGATTTTATTTGAATTCACTGTCACATTTTATAGAAGATTTCTGATAGACGTGTTTGATAGGTTGCTGAAATCACATGAATCAAAACCTAGCTTGCTTTCAGCGCTATACTGAAAGCGAGCTATGCTAATCAGCTTCCACGTGGAAACGAGGTGCTGGTTATTGCCAAAAATAGGACATGTGTTAAAAACAACACATTCATTTTAAGAGCAGTGTCAAGAGTAAAGAGCTTGACATGGACACACAGATAAAATAAAAAATAAAACTATGCTGGGAGAAAATCCTGATGGGGAGCATCAGTATCTAGTACAATTACTACTCTACATCATCGTCATCACCATCATCTTCTTCTGGCTCTTTAATGAATAACAACACTGAAAAACTGAAATAGTTACGAATAAAAATACTCTCACCATAGGGAAAGCTTTTACCCAGCATGGAAGAATAAATAAAACAAAACATCATCTGTTTCATTAGATCCATCCAACCTTTACCGAAGTGCCATTTTTTTTGTTTTGTTTTGCTCACTTAGGAAAGAAGAAAAAAAAAAATCGGGCTAATAGTTGCCCGCTTCTAGTGAAAACTTTGTTTTGGCAATTATACATTCAAAATGTGATCAAAATTATTTCCAGGCACTTTACAGATTTGGGTCAAAAACTCTTCTGAAAACAGAAATAACTACGACTTTGTGTCACCGCTCACTATGCAAAGGCCTTGTTTCGGTGTGTAAATGACATAAACATCTACCAGTGGAGCAATCGGTTAAATATGAATTTTCACACTTTAAAGTACTTCAGATACTGGGGTGACCACATGTTTAAAGTCTGCTCATACACTGAAACGAGGCCTGTCCTCACCTTTTCCATTTAGCAGCGAGTAAAATGTGTTTCTGAACCCTTCAATGCCACTCATCGCTTTGCCTTTTGTAACTTTGGGGGGAGTCACCTAGACAGACGACTGCATGAAAAGATAGAAAAAATACAAAATAAAAAGATGGATCCATCCATCTTGGAAATCCCATGAGCCTTCCCTGCACGTGTAACCTCTGCCCGCCTACATTCACCAGTGCAGTATTTGGTTCAGAGATCTGTAGAATTTGATAAAATAGACTTTTAAGACTAATTTGGCACTTTTCTCAACAAATGGAAATTGAAGAAGGACCCACCACAGACTTCAGAGTCTCATTCAACAAACCAATATTTATATATTTATATATATATATATACTGTATATATAGTTTCTCTTGTTGCTGTGTGATCTGTAAGTCGCACAGCATGCCTTCATTTCAGTATTAATACTACAGAGCAGCGATAAAATCTCAAGCGTTTGGGCAGAGTGTGTTTTTTCCTCACACTCAAGCACAAAAGGACGTAACAGCTTTACATTTCTGCCTTCAAGCGGATCTTTTCATCCGTGAATGTGTACACAAGCGCTCAGTGTTTGGAGGCTGAATGCAGCTTGTTAGCGCTGACCCTGTGACCTTTAAGAGTTAAGCAATGAAGCCTTCAGAAGCATGTTTAAAAAAAAAAAAAAAATCCCCCTATAACAACAAAAAAAACTTTTAAAACAAA